>PVLD010021579.1:0-31145 GCA_004027595.1 Dinomys branickii
TTTATTTGTATACTTACTTTCTCACAGAAAGGATCATATCCTTAAAATATAAAAGGATGTCCTACAGGTAATGCTATGTATTCATTCATGCCAGAGTGATTCAGATAGTTCCACATTTTTATTATGAGTAGGAAAGAAAATAGGATAATTTTCCTACTAAAGTAAGTCCACATAATTTTTCTTTTTTTAATCCAAAGTGACACTTTTTTTTTATGCCATTGCAATATTTCTGGCCTTTTAAATGTTGAATGGCTGCCTTTTTCTTTTTCTTCTCCCCTTCACAAGTACATAACATTTTATTTTTAAAAATTTATTAGTCCACATTTGCAGTACATATTAATTACATTCCTTGGGGAGAATTGGTACATGTATATATGATTTTAAAAAAGAACAAAAGCAAATTTCTAGACATTTCCCATATATGAACATATAGCATACCATTCATGTTTTAGGGTGTGTGTGCCTTGTTCTTTGTATTTCCCTCTAAATTTCTTTTAGTGTAAATGATGACTCTTTTTTTCTTGGCTGTCTTAAATTGAATGCCATTTAAAGTAAATGAAAATGATATGAGAATTCTGTAACCTCAACTCTAAATCTGATTGATCACAATTATTTAGAAAAAAGTTTCCTTTCTAGGATAATGATTTAGCTTAGTGGAAGAACACTTGCTTAACACATGCAAAGCACTGAGTTCAATAACCTGTACCACTGAGTTAGTAAATGAATGTCCTTTCTAGCTAAAAAAAGGATGACTTTATATAACTTACTCTCCCTAATTAAGCTAATACATAAACACAATAATTACCTGCAGATGAGCTTCCTTGTATAGTAAGTCCCTGATTTATGAGCATTTAAGTTGCAGACTTTCAGAGATATAAGTGGACTTCATGTTACAAACATTCATAGATGTAAATTGCAGAAGTAGCTCCCGTGTCTGCTAGCATTGTCCCAGTTGTACAATGGTACCTTGGTTCACAGGCACTATTTTTATGTACAAATGCTGCATCAGGTCATGAATAAGACTGCAACCATCTTTCCAGCATGAACTTGGCATTTTCTTCAGAATTGTGGAATGAATTAAGTTTGTAAACCGAGGTACCACTGTACTACTCTGTACTAACAGTCCGGTGCAGTAGTTTACAGTAGTATAGTAATACCTTAGCTCTTGAATGCGTCTCATCACAAACAATTTGGTTCTCACACAGAAGCATTTGGCAAAATTTTGCTTCTATTCTCAAACTCTGGGTTGGGTGACAGACACTACTGCGGCCACCTCCCTCGCTCTGACATGTGGTCATTGCTTCCTCTAGTTGAGATCATCATTGCAGACAGACCTGTGCACACTTGCTGTAAAACTTCTTTGTGTGCTTTTTAGCACATACAGTACTGTAGAGTATTATTCAATCCAGCATGGCTCCAAAGAAAGTGCACAGTAAGCATGGCAGTGAAAAGAAAGTGCAGAGTGATAGTGAAGGTGACAGGAATGGGCAGAGCAATAAGGAAGGTAACAAGAAAGCACAGAGCAAGAATGGTAAGAAGATTTTTAAGAAAGTAACTGTTGAATTGAAGAAGATTGTAGAAAAGCACAAGCACACTATTCATGTGACTGATCTGACCTCAGAGTACAGGATGGCAAAGTCAGCAGTCACAACTATTTTGAAGAATAAAGATGCCATCAAAGGAGCTGATGGGGCAAAAGGAGTAACGATGTTAACCAAACAGAGGACATAAATGCTGGAAGAGGTAGAAAAAGTTTTGTTAGTGTGGTTGAACGAGAAACAGCCAGAAGGTGATAGTATTAGTGAAGCTGTGATCTTTGAAAAAGCCCAGAAATCATACGGTGATTTACTGCGAGAGAATTCCTCTATATGTGCAACAAGTGATGGATTTGAAGCCAGTAGAGGGTGGTTTGATTCATTCCACCAGAGAAGTAACATGGTGGGGCTTCCCATTCTGACAAGGCTACTGCAGAGGCCTATAAGAAAGAATTCATGGAATTCATGAAGGCAGAAGAGCACATTGCTCAACAAGTGTTCAACTGTTATGAAACAGGGCTCTTCTGGAACAAAATACTGAACAGAACCTATTATCATGCAGGAGGAAAAGACACTACTGGGCACAAGCCCATGGACAGTTTGACTCTTTCCATGTGCAAACACAAGTGCCAGTCTAAAGATCAAAACACTACTGGTGTACCATTCCCAAACCCCTCAAGCATTCAAGGAACAGAATGTGAACAAGGCCAGACTGCCTGTCATGTGGAGACCAGTGTGAAAGCTTGGGTCACAAAACAGTTGTTTATGGAATGACTGCATAAGGTATTGGTAACTACTGTTAAGGAATATCTTTCTGATAACCAACCATTGTTCTTGTGATGAACAGTACCCCAGCACACTCTCCAACACTGGTGGATAAGAACACTGAATATGACTTCATAAAAGTTGAGTTCCTCCCCGACAATATGAAACCCCTTCTATAGCCCATTGACCAGCAAAAGATCTTCAGCTTCATAAAGCTCTACACAGACATTCTTCACCAGGCATTTTAACTTCACTGAAGAGATTTCCTTGACTCTGAATCTGATCGAAACATTTCGGTGTCCTCTACTACACTGACCTCATTAACAAAGCCTGGGAAGATGTCACGTACCAGACCTTAAACTCAGCCCGAAGGGAACTACAGCCAGAATGTGTCACTGGACGTGACTTTGAAGGGTCTGATGCACAGATACTGGAGAAGTTTGTGTTCATGGGCACAAATATATGTCTGAGGCCTGGTGTGGTGGCACACACCTGTAATCCCAGCATTTAGGAGGCTGAGGCAGGAAGATTGCTGGGAATTGAAGGCCAGCCTAGGCTACAAAGTGAGTTCTAGCCCAGGCTGAACTGCGTAGTGAAACCCTATCTCAAAAAGACCAGGAAAAAAAGAGTATGGGTCTGAGTGTGATGTTGCAGACATAGAGGAGCTTGTTGAGAATTAAACTAAGATTTCTTTCATAAGTCTGCTGGGCAAAGTTTAAATCCACTTTCACATAGCATGCATAGGATTGTCTCGCATGTGCTGTTTTTAGCCACACAGATTGCAGACACAATGATAGTTGTATTTCAAGAGCAAGGGTTGAAATATTCATGTGCAGTTTTTGGTACTCTATATATTCTTTTAATAAAAGGTAATTCTTATTCTCTAGGTATCATTTACTGTTATTTTGTTTACAGAATTTTACGTCTTTTCTCATGAACAATAATTCTCTCTTTTCATTAAATGTTTTTTTTGTTTCTATGTACAATAATAAATACTGTTCATGTCCATGTATAGAGATTAAGTAGAGAATAAATGTTAATGCCTTTGTTTCTTTGTGATCATTATTTCTGATAGTGAGCAAATATTTTATTTCTTTTTAAACTAACTTGATAAATATCAAGAGCAGTTTCATTGTGGAGTTTTTCTTAAGTCTTTTATTTTCTTACAATCAGGAGCCAACCGAGAAGAAATAACCAAGCACTGGGATTGGTTGGAACAAAATATCATGAAGACCTTATCTGTGTTTGACTCAAATGAAGATATTACTAATTTTGTACAAGGAAAGATAAGAGTAAGTGATATGGGTATATTTTTTAAATGGAACAGTAAAATCTTTAACCTTCTTGTAAAAGGATCACAGCGTGCATGAAAGGTCATTTGTTTACTGGCAACTTTTAGGGTTTATAGAAACCCACATACAAATGCTTGATTCGTGCTTAGCAAAATTGTGAGGCAAGTGGTTTGTCTTTGATACCCTTGTACATGTTCTTAGCAATATTTTCATTTCAGTATTTCTTAATTTGGAGTTTGAAAAAGCCTTTTGTTCATTTAAAAGAATATATTTAACACTTATATTTGTGGTAGCTCCTTGTGAGATGTTAGAAAAAAAAACTAGTACAAACTGAAGAAATGCTGTTCACATCTCTCCTAGCAGAAGTATGTATGTGTACATATAACGTATGTGCTATAGATATATACCATTATATTCAAACAACTATTTAAAATTAAATTTATTAAATATGTTTTTGTTGGTAGGTGATAATGAATTTTCAGGAAATATTTTGTCTCCTCTAGGGATTAATTGCCGAAGAAGGAAAACATGCTTTTGCAAAAGAAGATGATCCTGAGAAATTTCGAGAAGCCCTTTTGAAATTTGAAAAATCATTTGGTTTACCAGAGCAGGAAAAATTAGTGACCTATTATTCCTGCAGTTATTGGAAAGGACGGGTTCCTTGTCAGGGTTGGCTCTATCTCAGTACCAACTTTCTGAGCTTCTATTCTTTTCTGCTGGGATCAGAAAGTAAGTAGTTTCTATTGCTTACCGTGGCTTCGAATTGGCTGACTTGACCCATCAACTCTGTACTGGTGTTAGAGTGTATATAAAGTACTTGAATTTGTGTTAAAGGTAATTAAACCATACGTCAAGAAGTTCGTTTCAAAAAAAAATTCACTTCATCTAGAGTAAATCCTTTTAGAAATGGTTGCTTAACTAGGAAACTATTAGGCATATGTATGGAAAACTTTGCATAGTGCGGTAAGTAGATGACAGTAATGGCAATCTGGCTTATAACTTTCTTTCCTTATTATAAGCTACCTGCTTGATTCATTCCATATTTTAATCCCTGCTGTAACTATAAGGCTGTAAATCTAGTAGCCTAATGACCCACATTTCACTTTGCAGCCACCAAGAGGAACCAAACAATACTGTTTGTAGCATATGTATAGCTTTTACCCCGTGCTTATATAATTAATTACTACATAAAAAATAGAATTAAATATTAAATCAAAATTTTATTGTAATTCTTTAAAATTTTATCCATTCCTAGAATCACTGATTATTGTATATTTGTGGTGATGCTTCACAATTTCGACTGTTCTCAAACTCTAAAGTATTTAGAGTCTTCCTAGCATTTCTCAAGTAGTTGTTATTTCAAAAGACCTGATTTACACATAAGTCACTATGAGAATGTTTAATCACACCTACTTACAACTTTTGTTTGCAGTAAAACTCATTATCTCCTGGGATGCAGTCTCAAAACTTGAAAAGACTTCCAATGTCATACTGACAGAGAGTATCCATGTGTGTTCCCAAGGGGAGGATTACTACTTTTCAATGTTTTTGCACATTAACCAAACCTACCTTCTTATGGAACAATTGGCAAACTATGCCATAAGGAGACTTTTTGATAAGGAAACATTTGATAATGACCCAATCCTTGATGATCCTCTACAAATTACTAAAAGGTATTCAAAGCTTACTATTCTCATGATAGTAGCGGTAGCATTAATAAGCATTAAATGTTATGTGATAGTTTTTCTGTGGAATGTTAAGCATCACAACGTCATGTGTAGTTTTTCTTAGTTTATTCATCTGTATTTCAGGTTGTCTCATTCTCTTTATGAAAATTTAACTCTGAGAAATGATAGAAATTACATCAGAAAATTATTTTTTGTGATTTAAATAAATTTTTCCCTGGAGTGTTTTTAGAAATGTAGAGGTGTTTTTATGTGTATGGTTATTCTGACTCTTGATTTCTCTATATGCAGTCTAGGTCAGTTCAGGTATGCAGTTGTTAAACATGTTTACTTTTTAAAATAGTTTACACATAACAAAATTCTTAAGAGAAATCAAGTTAATAGAGCTAGTGGTGCGTGGGTTTTAGCATGAAGACAGGAATGCAGCCATAATGTCTCAGGACCTGTTTCCTAATCTGTCATTTCTACCTTAGAGGGCACTTATGAGGAGTGAGTAAAACATGTAAAAGCACTTTTAAAAGTGTAAACCACTAAGTAAATGCAAATCACTATTAGTGGCTACATCAGAAGTGTCTGACCGCAAGTACCTATCTGCTGCTATATTCAGTTCGCTGAAACTGACAAGAGCTTTTTCAGCCTGCTTAACACTCAGTCAACTGAACAGAGCTTGCCAAAGAGGAAGAGGAAAGTGGAGGATCCAAAAATACCAGTGAGAGCAGCTTTTGCCAAGGAAGATGAAGGTTCTGGACTGTATGAGAAAATGGAGGATGAATCTAAGCCGAAATTCTGTGGCTAGACCAGGGCAAGTGACTGAGAGCATTGTGTGACTACTGCATGGACCTGACAGGGTCCCTTTGTTTGTCCTGCCTATTTCTAAACCATACCTAAAATCCATATGAATAAGGATCTCTCTGTGATCCTACTTTCTGGAAATTAGATTTACAGGGTGGATATTTTCATACTTTATTACCAAGATTAAGTCTCAACATGCATGATTTATAAGAAGAACTGTATAATATTGAGTATTATTCATATTTTAGTTGAACATTTGCTTTTGTGGTTTGTTCTTTGATTATTTGCCATAAACAATCATATTAGCCAGTTTTTCTTAAAATATCTTATAAAAGGTCATCTGTCAATGAATAATTCATTGCCAACCCATTTTATCCATGTGTTTTGTTAAGAGAGCCTGTCGGGAGCCTATTGAATGTCTCCCTTCTGCTTATTGTTTTTACAAGTATGTGGTACTTCTATACAGAAGCCTGATGAGCATAGTTAGTAGTCATCCAGGCTTTTTAATGCATGGGTTAGAAATATTTATTACAATCCTGAATGGAACTGAACATAATGTACTTTTTTCTCTCAAAATAATACATCATGGAGATTGTCTCATTCATATAAATGGGCCATGGTCATCCTTTGAAATGATAGTGAAATAATCCACCAAGTTACAAGTTAAGTGAGGTAAAGATTAACATGGTTATCTGATCATATTATAGGGATCATTTTGAGAGATGTGATAAAGTAGCACATACTCAAACAGTAGGTTCAGTGAATGTATTTTTAACTTTGTTAGCTTTAAATTAGAACTTGCATAATTCACTTACTACCCCAGATGGTATTGCTGCTTAACACAAGTATTTAGTGCCCCGAGAAAAATTGTACTATTTAAAGTGATTGCTTTTTATTTATATATTTATGTTTCAGCTTATATGCCTTTTCTATTTATCAGCTTCTGTCCTGTGCCCAACACTGTGCAAACAGAACACTGTTGTATTATTTCTCTATTTTGGGTGTTTTATTTTTTTAATTAATTTTATTGGTATGCTGTAGTTATACATAATGATCACATTTATCATAGGGAATTTGTACCTGTACATGATACCAATTCTTTGTTCCCCAATCCCCTCCCTTCTCTTCAACCCTTCTTCTACTTATTTACAAAAGCTTTATTTCCATTTCTTCCTTCTATTCTCTTTTTTCTTTTTCCTTCCTTCCTTTCTCCCTCCCCTCTTCCTTGATCCCCTCCCATTTGAATATTTTCTCCCTATTTCCCAATAACTATTATAGGTTTTCGTCCTTATTTACCCTATTACTGTCTTACACCAGAGAAACAATGTGATATTTACATATGTGTGTCTGGTTTATTTCATGTAAGGATATGGTGTCAAGGTGCATTCATTTACCTAGAAATATCTCAACTTTATACTTCTTTGTGGCAGAGTAGTACAATATTGTATTATGTAAAAAAAATCTATATTTTCCTTATCCATTCATCTGTTGATGGGCATTTGGGCTGTTTTGAAGATTTAACTGTAACAAATTGTGCTGCTATAAACATGGGGAGAGACGCAGAGAAGATCAGCTTTGGATGTTTTAAAACATTAAGATTTCCTTTATTTAATTTAATTTTCTCTTCTATGGGCTAAATTTATATTTAGAGGAGAAACATACATTTTCATTACTTTATTTTGTTGGACCTGGATAACTACCTTCATTTTTTTTATAATCAAATATGTAACTTACTGTCTGTCAAGTTGGGTTTCAGCCATAATTGGATATTATGAATATATGAAAATATGATAATAGTCTTCCAGAAAATCAACCCTTAACAGATGGTCTGAAGATTTCTGTCATCTCTAACTTTGGAGTATTTTAATCTACTAATAAAATTAAATTGGAAAAAAGAAAAGCAATATCAGCTTTTTAGAAAGCATTTTCCCACTTTAGAATTCATTGAAGAACATAGCATTTAGGATTTAATCTGTCTGCTTTACAGGGTATTTAGATTAATCAATATAGGCTTGTATAAACTTCAGAATTAATCATTGGAACCCTACTGCCCCCTCTTTCTTTCTCTCCTTCAGAGGTTTGGAAAATAGAGCCCACAGTGAGCAATTTAATGCCTTTTTTCGGCTGCCAAAAGAAGAGACATTGAAAGAAGTACATGAGTGTTTCTTATGGGTACCGTTCAGCCACCTCAATGCTCATGGGAAAATGTGCATCTCAGAAAACTATATCTGCTTTGCTAGCCAGGATGGCAATCTGTGTAGTGTAATCATTCCACTACGAGAGGTGATGTAGATTTGGTTACGTATCAGTTTTAATTTGTAAAATGTTCTTTAGTTTTGTAAATTAGTAGAAGCTCAATATGCAGTATCCTTTTCAATTCAAGATTATTCTTTAGAATATAAGTTCAAGCTTTTGAGATATTTTCAGTTCCTTTTGGTATAGCCTTACAGTTCTTACTGAATGTAAAAATAGAAAAAATAAAAAATTTAAAAACCAAATAAGGGTATTCAGGATGACACAAAATGGGCTTAATCATACCAGCTTTTAAGAAATGAATACCAAACTTTAGACTATCACATAGTACATCGTTTGTCAGAAAGAACAAAATTGATAGCTTTTGTGTTCAAAATAAATTCTTAATAGACAACATTGAATTTTTATGTTTGTATAGTCAGTTTTAAAGACTGCACATTAAATGACTTCCTTGAGAAATGAAATAGCTTAGACTGAGGTTGCCTGTATTATTGGTACAACTAATACCTAAAGTCCGTCTCTTAATAAGTCATACCGTGGATCAAAATTTTCACCACAACAGGATAAGCCAAACCATTTTACCTGAGCATGTCAGACATAAGAGAAAATGTAATTCACTTACATATCTGTTCAATCTCCAGGTCTTAGCTGTAGATAAGACAAATGATTCCAGCAAATCTGTCATCATTAGCATCAAGGGAAAAACAGCTTTCCGCTTTAGTGAAGTTAAAGACTTGGAGCAACTGGTGGCAAAGCTGAGGCTCAAGTGTGGCACAGCTTCAGCTCAGTGTGATACCAGCGTGGAGGTAATTATATATCAGTCAAATAATTTTGAAAAATAGCTTTGTGTTTTGAAGATCTGGTCTTTCAAAAGGAATTCATAGTACCTTTCATATTGATACGTATGTTTTAGAGTATATTCTCTAAGTCACAATATAAAGTGGAAGAGTTAAGGACTTGTGTCTTCTTTAGGAACTCACACTTTTAAACATATCATTTAAGCCTTATGTACTTGCAGACTTTTGTATAAACATACCTTGTGTTTTCATATAACTTGGCTTCAAACTATATTTGAGAATTCAACAAGGCTTTTAAAAATGCTTTTCTTGTTATTGATGCAGAGATAGCAACTTTAAACCAATCTGAGCATCTTTTATTTAATATTTAGTAAGTCATCCTACTGACTCAGAGCAAAAGTGGCATATTCTCTTACAAGCAAAATATTAGGGAGCGCACATATTCCTGATAAAGACTGATTAACTCTTTGGTGACCATGGTATTTAGTATGTCTTTCGTGGAAATGTAAACAGATGGAATTCAAATGAATTTTCTTTTTTGGTGTCCAGGGACTCCATGGTCTAATAAATTGATAAAACTTACTGAATTATAACTACTTATATTTTAATTAATGTTTCAAAAAAAAATCAACAGTAGCTTTTCTGGATATGTGTGTGTATATATATGTATATATGTATATAGAGAGAGAGAGAGAGTGAGAGTGTCTGCCAAAAATGTATGCATCAGGAAAAGAAAAGCTTATATAAATATTTTAATACTAAATCTGTTGAGACATCATAGAATTAATGTAAGTTACCTTTGGCCTCTACAGTTAGAAGAAGTGATCAAATGGTGGCCATTAACTTCCAGACATTTATTAGTATAGCACATTGCTGAAGTGTGCATACATTTCTTGGTGCACTCTGTACACACACATACACACACACCGGTCCAATCTTTACTAGTATATGTTTGTGAAACAGAATAATTAACTCATCTAGGGAAATTGGAGCATATATGTACTGCATCTTTATCATTTTTACTTTCCATTCTCCTTCCAAAAATGTCCTTCCCATACCAGTAGCAACCACTGCCCATTTCTGTGACTCATTGAGTTACAGATCTCTCAAGGTGTGGTTCTGGCTCCCTGTCCAGGAACATACCCTTGTTCCTTCTTTCCCAAGGGCCTGCTGCCCCTTACCCAGTCACTGAGCTCCAAATGATTTTCTGGCTTTCAATTTCTCTAGCGCCCTCACCTACATAGCTCGCTTGCAGGGTCCCCCACCCCAGGAAGATGGGAGTAAGGAGAGATGGGCCCTGGATGGTGATTACTAGGTGGCAACAACAATTGTTGCAGCTCTGCCACCTCTGTAGACCTTGGCTTCTTGCCTCACAGGGTTAGGTCTTTTTCCATGATAGTGTTTGCTGTGCCTGGGGTGTAAGCTGTGCCATGATCTAGGGGTGGGCCTGCTTTTTCTAAATACCCACTAGTGGAATTCATCTTGTAGGCTTCTCCTTCAAGTGCCTTCCCATCTCCGGGTCTCTGTTCACAGCCCATTTTCAAGTAGCTGTACTGTACTCCCCAGTGCTCCTCTTCTGAGCACCCCTCAAGCAGCCCTGCCTCTTGTGAGCCATGATGGAAACCCTCTGGTTATATCATTTATTTGGACTGAACTATAGAGCCTTTTACTGCTCTTTTTGGAGAGAGACTAAAAATAATATGCTAATTCAATTATGGTATCAGTAAAACTACCTTTCCCTTTAATAAACTACAGTGGAAAGATGTATACTATCCCAAGTTTTTCTTGCCCAACTTTTTTCTTCCTTCAGTTTTAATAGTATACCTGGAATACTTAGTTTGATGGAGAACACAAGTAAAATATGATCAGTCTTGGAAGTTTCTACCCCAGTGCTCCCATAGTCTGGCTTACGTCCATTCTGTTCTTGTCCTCCTCTATTTCACCTCAAAGTATTAGATCCAGTGTTCTGCTTATTTTTCATATTTCTTTAATTCATCTGCCTCTCCAAAACCCAGCAAAGAGGCATTTTTCTCTGAAAACTCAGTGCCTCTAGTACCTTAGTATTCTCAGTTGTCAAGAAAAGATTTTGTTTCCAAGTGAGTTTATCAACTTTCCAGATATATTAGAATTCTAAGGTTTTGTAGTTTCTTTTACCTATGATATATAAAAACTGCCCTTCAGTATACTGGTTTGCTTGGACATGTATTTTTTATTACCATACTGTTTGGTTGGTAATGGAGATCTTTCTCTTAGCAATGAAGAATATTGGACCATTTTAGTATGACCTATAAATATATCTAGCTTTTTTGATAGTACATTTTAAAAATTAGTGAAAAGAAAGCTTTACAAGAATTCCATTTAATTTCTAAGTAACAGAAATTATAGCTACATTCTTTAATAGCTACACCCAGCTTACTGAAACAGAAAAATGCATTCTATAGTTATAATGAACCTAATGAATTTCACACAAACAATAAGACTTTTAAATCTAAATCTTGGAGTCTAAATCCAAAAATACAGGATGAACTTAAGTTTGCCTATGAGTACATCAAAAATTGATACCAAAAACAAATGCTCTCAGAAGTAATTGGGATTATGCATAAGTACAACTTCTATATAAATTTTAACTAGGTGTGAATTAAAATGTTCCACCATTTAATAAGTTATGCTAAAACCTGGATACATGAACTAGTTTTGTAAAATGATAGCCAACTGCTTAGAAAACAATTAATCTTCTCCTTCATTTTGTTTTGTTTTTGCTGTTCTGGAGATTGAACCTAGGGCTTTGTGCATGATAGGAACACATTCTACTACTGAGTTACAACTCCAGTGCAATCTCTTGTAATCTTTTATTGACACATATAATGAAGGATTATAAGATAATTTTGCAACTATTAAAAGAAGGGAAAATTGACCCATTTAGCATACTTTTAGGCAAGGAAGTCTAAGACGACAAAGCACTATTGAACACCCCTACTTGTTTTAAAAGCTGCCTTAAAAGTGAAATATTGGAACTATACAATGTCAAAAAGGTAAAAATTGAGCTTGTAACTGTTTACATAGGCAAATCAATGTTTTCTTTAGATCATCAAGCCATCTGTAAATATATTTATCTCATTAGATCTATTAACCAGCATTATCTTACTTGATAATTTTTTTAATCCAAAGTAATGAGTCCTAGGAACACTCTATTCTAAACTCTCATTCTAATTGGTAGAATGAGGTATTGCCTGGTTCTAGAATTACAAATAAAAGCAATGAAAATTTTTAAATTCAAAACAGTAATATTCCTTACTCTGCATAATGCATGTAGGAATAGTAGTCTAACCCACATGCCTACTTTTTATTTGCTTAGTAAGAATAAGGTAATATGTTTCCTGTTACTGTAATACTAATTAGAAACAGACATTGTAGCTATGTGGTATATTTACTTCTAGCATACAAAACTAGAAATTTCATTAAAAATTAACAGTTCACTTTGCTATATACTATGAACAGTTTATGTAAGATAAGCTTCCAATATTTGAAAGAAATGTTTCCTTGTACTTGTCATCTTTATTTTGGTTTTACAGGTCAAATATGGCCCCAGACCACCATTTATTATGCTGAGTTTCAAAGATATTCTAATTTGAATCTGTTGTTTTGTAGAAAGGTTACACACAAAGAAATATTAATATTTGTCATGCCTTTCCTTCACTGTTAGAGCTATATGCTACTTCCAAAACCAGTGTCAGATACCAAAACCCAAAAAGGCTTAAGAAAGTTTGGCATAGAATCAACAACTTACATTGCCTTATTATAGATATGGTTGCATTTTCCTTAGGCAGTAAATGTCTAGTGAGGGCCAAGTTTATTCCACTCATAATTATGAAAACTCAGATACATTGGTGTATGGAATCACTATGGCTAAGAGATAAAAGCCTTCCGTTCAAAAGAGACAGAACAAAAACTATTCAAAAAAAGTAAGCTTTGTTCCTTGAATTAGCTAACTTATTATATTCTTTAAATATCCCAAATATTAAAGTTTTAAGTCATTGTCTTTGAAAGTAAAGGTGTTGATATGATTTTGTGAATACTTAAGAGCTATTCGTGGATAGGACTACCATACTTGTCATCATTCTTATGAATTTATGCTTAGGGATTCATTATTTAAGAGATTATTTTTCTTCTTGAATATTTTCTATAGTTTGGATATGCTATCTTGGATAGACTGATGCCTCAGTAATATTTAAACTAAAGGAATGTACCTTACTTGAGATCCAGATTATGATAATGAATTTTTTGGTCTGTATTTGCAAAACCATAATTCCTTCTTTAAGAAGCCAAAAGGAGCTATTGCAGTTTGGGCTCTATACTCACTAATCATTCATTTTTCTTTATCAGCTTCTTCTGCCGTACCCCTGTATTCATATAAACATTGATTTGAATACGTCTTTTCCTAAAACCTGTCCTAATACCCAACCTTCCTAGGGTATTTACTAACTTCTTCAGTTTGAAGTTAAAATGCCACTGGAGTGTTACACTCAAAGCTGCTACTTTTCCTCTACCTCAGTCATAGGTATTCTTTTCATATTGCTCAAACTATTAAAATTTAAGGATGGCAAGACGTGGTAGTGTATGCCTGTAATCCCAGCACTTGGGAGGCTGAGGCAAGAGGATTATTGTGAGTTCGAGGCCACCCTGGGCTGCAAAGTGAGCTCAAGGCCAGCTTGAACTGCATACTGAGACCCTGTCTCAAAAAGACAACAACAAAAAAAAAAGGAAGAAGAGCTAAAATTTAAGGATGGTAACTCAACTCACTGAGGGAAACTATAGCCAAATGGAGCAGGAACAGTAGATATCTACAGACCCTTTCCAAAATGAATCATTGAACCATACACAAAAATTAACTCAAAATAGATCAGAGACCTAAATTTAGGAGCTGAAATTATAAAACTCTTAGAGTAAATAGTAAGAAGCCATTATACCCTTCAATTAAGCAGCTATATTTTAGATGATAACCAAAAGCACTAAACCAAAAAACAAAATAGACAAGTTAGACTACTTTAAAATTGAAAGTTTCTGTGCTACAAATGATATCAAGAAAGTGAAAAGCTATCCCACAGATAGGAGAAAATACTTTCAAATTATATGGCTGATAAGGGGCAGAACATATACTAACTCTTACAAGTCAGTAATAAAAAGGCAAACAACCCAATTTTAGGTTACTAAAGGGACTTTACATAGATATTTCTCCAAGAAGTTAATTAAATGACTGATAAATATATGAAGAGATTTGCAATTCATTAGTCATTAGGAAAATGGAACCCTAACCCATAATGGAATACCATTTTATATTCACTAGGATAGCTATAATTGAAAAAATAGGTAACTATTAAAGAGGATATGAAGAAATTGAAACCTTCATACATTGCTGTTCTGAATGTAAAATTGTACAGCTCTATTAAAATTATAGTCAGGTAGTTCACTGAAATGTTGAGCATACTATATGACCCAGTAATTCTATTAAATATTGACCCAAGAGAACTACAAATGAATGTTCACACAAATACTTGTCAGTGTGCTTAGAATTACTCGTAATTGCCAGAAATGTGTAAAGAACCTCAGTCTATGAAATGATTAATGAGTGAATAAAATGTAGTATATTCATACAGTGGAATATTATTTGCCAATAGCAAGAAATGAAGTATTGATATGTATTATAACATGGATGAACCTAGAAAACATTATGCCAATTGAAGTCACACACAAAGGAACACACATCATCTGATTCTACTGAAAAGTCCAAAATGGAACATGTGTGTGTAACAATAGCAAGATTAGGGGTTATATAGAAATTGAGGTGAGGAAAAAGGTGATAAGAAGTGACAAAAAATAGGGAATTTATTTTTGGTGTGTTGATGATTGCAACACCCAAAGTTAAGGGGGAAAGGTTTATTTAGCTCACACTTTGTAGAGATTTCAGTCCATAATCGACTGGCTCCAAGGCAGGGTAGCACGTGGCAGAGAGGTAATAGTTCATGGCTACAGAAGACAGCCAAAGCAACCAGAGAGTGAGACAAACCTTTTTCTGTTCCTTACGTTATGTCTAGTCTAGGGATTGTATCTAGTCTGGATTCAGGGCAGTGCCAGTCCCATCAGTAGACTCATCCAGCAGTCACCCACCCTTAATCCCAGCACTACACTACACTATAAATCAACCACACACTCTCGATTCCATCACCTCTGAAAAAACTGTGACCACATGAGGCTTTGGAGGACATCTAGACACAACCATAACATATCTTAATAAAGATGTTAAAAATAAATGAGAGCATTTCAGAAAATCTTTTCCAGCATAATTACTTTAAGGATGTTTTCTCCCATTGTTAAACTTTAGTCAGTATATTGATACTACTTTACCAGTATAAATTTAATCAGATAAAACTTTATTTCCTTTTAAAAATTTATTTTATTATTATTTGTTTGTGATACATGAAGTTTACACTCATCCAACGGAGTAGGTCCATGTACATAACATACTTTGATTCAGTTTTATTCCCATTCCCATTTCCACTGACCTCCCTGTCTCTAGATCCCCTTTCCCCATTTTCATTATTATTGTTAATTTTCTTAGTTTATATTTACAACATGTAATGTTTACATTCATTGTGGTATTAGTACATGTACAGGTCACATCTTAAATCTTTTAACTTCCCCTTCCCTTGTCCCTTATCTTCAGTCTCTTGGACCCCATCTCATTTGCAAAAAATCTATCCCCTGATTTGCTCTTTATTTACACTTTGTCTTACGCAACTGAGATACCTTACGATATTTAAGCTTGTGCATCTCATTCATTTCACTTAATATTATATTTTCCAGGTGTACCTTTTTTCCTACAAATTTATCAAATTTATCCTTCTTTATGGCCAAACAGTATTACATTGAGTATTGATGCAACATATTCCTTTTTGTGTGTGTGTGTCTTTTTGAGACAGGGTTTCACTATATAGTTCAGGTTGGCCTTGAACTCACTTTGTAGCTCAGGCTGGCCTTGAACTCATGGCAGTCCTCATGCATCAGACTCCCAAGTCCTGGGATTACAGGTGTGAGCCACCACACCCAGCTAATACCGCATGTTCCTTATCCACTTGTCTGCTGATGGACATGTGGGCTGCATCCAGGATTTGGCTACTAGGAATTATGCTGATATAAGCATTCGTATGCATGTATTGCTGTAATGTGATGGCTTTAGCTGTTTGGGGAAGATACCTAGGAGGGGAATAGTTGGGTCAAGTGTAATTTCTAATTTTAGTTCTTTGAGAAATCCCTATACTGATTTCTATGTTTGTACTAGGTAACATTGCTACCAACAATGTAGAATGGTTCCTTCTACACCACAGCCATACCAGTATTTCTTATTATATAATATCTTGATCGTAGCTATTCTTTCTGGAGTGAGATAGAATCTCAGTGATGGTTTAATTTGCATTTCTCAAATAGCAAGAATTGCTGAACATTTTTTCATATGCTTATTATCTACTTATAGTTCTTCTTCTGAGATGTGTTTGTTCATTTTGGTTGCCCATTTTTTAATTTGGCCTTTTATTTGGGGGGCTCTAATTTTTTTTAGTTCTTCATATATTCTTTATGTAAGTCCTCTGTGGAGTAGCTGGTATAATTTTTTTCCATTCTGTAAATTGTCTCTTCACTTAGGTGGTTGTTTTCTTTGCTGTGTAGAAGCTTCCTGATTTGATTTGATCCCAGTATCATTGGGATCCATCAGTTGATTCTCAGTATCATTTCTTGTGACACTGGGGTTTTGTTCAGAAAATCGTTGCCTAGACCTATGTCTTCAAGAATTGGACCTGTTTTATCTCCTAGCAAAGTGTTTTTGTTTTAACGTTTAGATCTTCGATCCATTTTTATTTTAATTTACTACATGGTGAGATGTATAGGTCTAGACTTGGGCTTCTACATGTGGCTTTTGAATTTTCCCAGTGCTATTTAATAAAAAGACTATCTTCCCTTAAATGTATGTTTTTGGCTCCTTTGTCAAAGATCAAATAGCTGTATGTACTTGGAGTTGTTTCTGCTTCTTCTATTCTGTGCCACTGATCCACATTCCTGGTTTTGTACGAATATTCACTGTAGCTTTATAGTATAACTTCAAGTTTGGAATTGTAATGCCATCTGCTTTGCTTTTGTTACCCAGGATTTCTTTTGCTATTCTTGGTCTCTTCTGGTTCCATATAAATTTTAGGGTTGTTTTTTCTAGCTCTATGAGAAATTACATTTTATTTTCATTGGGATTGCATTGAACCTTTATATCAATTTTGGAAGTGTAGCCATTTTAATTGTGTTGTTCTGCCTAACCAGTGGATATTTTTCAATTTTCTTGGGTCCTCTTCAGTTTCCTTTTTCAGACTCATGTAATTTTCATTTTAGAGGCCTTTCACTTCCCTAGTTTGGTTACTACCTAAGTATTTAATTTTTTGGATGCTGTTGTGAATGCTATTATTTTCCTAATTTCTTTTTAACTGAGTTCATTAATAGTATATAGGAATGCTATAGATTTTTGTATATGTTTATTTTGTATCCAGCTTCACTGCTGAATTTGGTTATCAGTTCTAAGAATCTTTTGATGGAGTTTCGGGGTCTTATAAGTAAAGGATCATGTCATCTGCAAATAATGGTATTTTGACTTTATACTTTCCTAAATGTATCCTGTTCATTTCTTTTACTTCCCTGATTGCTCAGGCTAATGTTTTAAGGACTATGTTGAATGAGAGTAGTGATAATGTATGTCCTTGTCTTGTTCCTGATTTTAAAGGAAAAGCTTTCAGCTTTTCTCCATTTAATTTGATGTTGGCAGTAGGTTGGTCAAAAATTGCTCTTGTTGTGTTGACATTACTTCTATACCTATTTTCCTCAGGGTTTTATCATGAATGGATTTTGGAATTTTATCACAGGCTTTTTCTGCATCTATTGAAGTGATCATATGACTTTTGCCCTTGCTTCTCTTTATATGATGAATTACATTTGTTAATTTGTGTATGTTGAACCATCCTTGCATCCCTGGGATGGATGATGCATACTTGGTCATGGTATATGATCTTTTTGATGATTTGTCACATTCTGTTTGCCAGTATCTTGATAAGAATTTTTGCATCTATGTTCATTAAAGAATTTGGCCTGTACTTCTCTTTTTTTGAGTGCATCCTTGTCTTGTTTGCTGATCAAAATAATGTTAGCTTTTCAAAATGATTTTGTAAATACTCTTTCCCTCTCAATTTCATTAAAAAGTTTGAGAACTATTGGTGGTAGATCTTCCCTGTAGTTCTTATAGAATTCAACGGTGGATCCATCAGGTCATAGACTTTTCTTACCTGGTAGTTCTTTTAAATTATTGCTTCAATCTCATTGCTTTTTTTTTTTTTTGTACCGGAACTCAAATTCAGGACCTTGCACTTGTGAGGTGGGCACTGCACTGCTGAACTATGTCCCTAGCTCCTCATTGCCTTTTATGTTTTAAGGTTATTCAAGATTTTCAAGTCTTCTTGTTTCATTTGTGGTAGTTCACATGTAGCTAATAATATCTGAAGTTCTTCTAAGTTCTCCACCTGTTTGGCATATATTTTTGTGAGGTAGTTGCTGAAGATTTTCTGGATTTTGGCAGTATATTTTGTGATTGCACTGTCTTTATTTCTACGTGCATTAATTTGTGTCTTTTTCCTTTTATGGTAAGAACAGCTAAAAGTTTGTCAATTTTATTTATTTTTCTAAAGAACTAACTCATTTATTCTTTGCTTTGTTTTTTAGTCTATATTTCATTAATTTCTGCTCTGATCTTTATAATTTCCTTCCTCATACAAACTCTGGGTTTGCATTCTCCTTGTTATTCTAAGACCTTGAAATGAATCTTCTTTTTCCTGCTCCTCCTCTTCCTCTTCTTCTTTTTTACTTTGGGGGATTGTTTTTTGAGACAAGGTTTTACTATATAGTTCATGCTGGTCTTGAACTCATCAATAGCCCAGACTGGCCTCAAACTCATGATAATCCTCCTGCCTCAGCCTCTCAAGTGCTGAAATTATAGGTGTACACCACCACACCCAGCTCATGATGAATCTTTAGGTTATTTATTTGGGCTCATTCTATTTTTCTGATGTGGGCATTTACCACTCATAGGACTGCTTTCATCATGTGCCATAAGTTCTGGTATGCTGTACTGGCATTATCATTTAATTCTAGGAACTGTCTTATTTCTTCCTTAATTTCCTGTGTAACCTACTCAAGAATGTGTTGTTTAATTCCCATATATTTGCATAGTTTCTGTGGTTTCTGTGGTTTCTTCTTTCATTTCACAATGGTATAGACTTCTACTTTCACTGCACTTGAATGTTTTCCATGCCTTGAATGTTTTCTGCTATTACTTGTGTAAACAGGTTTTTTATGCCCTTTGTTTTGTCTTCTGATACTTCACTAAATCCATTAGTCTTATATTAGTCCTCTTTGAGTCATCTAGGAGCATTTGGATGCATTTTGCACATTCCCCGATCATATGTATAGTAAAACTTTGATTATTTTGTGTTTGTTAGGCATGCTTTATTCACTAGTATGTGGTCTATTTTGGAGACAGTACCATATGCAGCCAAAAATATGTATTCTGTTGTTTTTAGGTAGAACACTATATATCTTTTGAATCTATTTATTTAAAGGCTTGATTCCAAGTCTGATGTTTTTGTTGTTGATTTTTTGTTTAGTTGTTCTAGTGATATTAGAAAATTGAGATCTCCAACTATAATTGTTTTGATGTTTATCTGATCTTTTATGCTCATTAGAGTTTGTTTTATTGGTTCACCATGGATTGGTGCATCTATGTCTGTAATTGTTATCTCTTCCTATTGAATTAGTCAATATGTAATGTTGTTCTTTGCCTCTTATGCTCAGCTTTAGCTTGAGATCCACTTTGTCTGAAAATAGGATGTCTACTCCTGCTTGTTTGGGGTTCGCATTTCATGAAATATTGTTTTCCATCCTTTGATCTTTAGTCTCTGAATTTCAGTTTGTGTTAAATATGGATTTTTTTTGAGACAGGGTCTCACTTTGTAGTCCAGGTTGGCCTTGAACTTACTTATGTAGCCCAGGCTGGCCTCACACTCATGGTGATCCTCCTGCCTCAGCCTCCAAGTGCTGGGATTACAAGCATGCACACTACACCTGGCAAATGTGTTTCTTATATACAGCGTACCATTGGATTTTGTTTCTTAATGCTCTCTGCTAGTCTTTGTCTTTTGGTTGGTGAATTGAGTCCATTTACATTGGTAGTTGTAATTGATAATGACTTATTCCTGTCATTGCATTAGTATCCTGTTGCTGTTTTGTTTTCCTTCCATTCTACTTAATTGGTGGTCTTACCTGATATATTCACTTTATTGTTCCATTTGACATTGTTAGTTTCATTGTGTTCTTCTAGAACATGCATGACAAGTTTTTGGAGTTTTGGTTTAGTCGTCATGAATTTCTTTAGGTTTTCTTCATCACAGAAGTATCTTATTTCACCATGAATTTTGAAAGACACTGTAGCACAGTATAATAATCTGGGTTGGAAGTTATTTTCTTTAAGAGCTTGAAACACTTCATTCCGTGCACTCCTTGCCTTTAAAGTTTGTGATGAGAGTTCTTTAAATTCTAATTGGCTTTCTTTTGTAGGTGATTCACTGCTTTTTTTCTAGCAGGCTTCAATATTCTGTTGTTAAGTTATGTGGTGTGGAGTGATTTTGTTCTAATCATGGCTGTTCAGTTCTATATCCTTTGCTTATCTGTATGTTAAATTGCTTTTCCATGTCTTGAATGTTTTCTGCTATTACTTGTGTAAACAGGTTTTTTTGCCCTTTGTCTTGTCTTCTGATATTTCATTAAATACATTAGTCTTGTATTAGTCCTCTTTGAGTCATATAGGAGCAGTTTGGTGCATTTTGCATGTTCCCTTGTTGATTTTAAGGTATCTCTCACTAATTGATCATTGACCACAGCCTGTCCTCTTGGTCTGGCATTCTGTCTTTCCATAGGTCACTTCTCTTGCCTATGCTTTTATTTATGTTTTTAATCTCCTGGATTTTTGTTTGCAACTTTCTTATGCATGCCCATTCTTTTATATGCTGGAAACTCATGTTTTGCATCACTTTCATTAGCACCACTTGCTATTTCTTTGTGTCTTTGTCAGACTCACTGATCATTTGTTTCATTATGGTCATTATGTGATCAATTATATATTTAAATTCACCAAGGATATTGTAGAACTGTTTTATATTCATTTGGTATCCTTTCAGACCTGTCTTCTGTGTAGCTTATGATTTCCTTCACCCTCAATGCCCTTGTACCACTTTTGGGAAAGTTGGGAGATTTGGGAGATTTTAGAGAATTTTGTTTCCTTGGCTTTTCATGTTTCTGGATTTTTTATTTTTTGTTTTTTATTTGTTTGTTTGTTTGTTTGTGCTGGCGTTGGCACAAACAGATTCTCTGACCTAGAACCCCGTTCTTTGGGAGCAAGCCACATTACTGTTTATGACCACGCCCAGGCAATCCAGGTATTGCCGTAGAGAAAATGAATTACCAGCCACTACTATGTTACTTTGTCTATAGCAGTCAGTAAATTCAGCAGCAATAGTAGCATCAAATATCATCTGGGTATTGACAGACCCTAAGAACCATTCATAAACAGCCTTTTACCAAAATAATGAGGACTCTGATTTTAGTGGAGGCAATTATGCCTCCCTTATATTGACCAATAGTAATTCAGAGCACTGATTTCTGCTGGATGTTGGTAGCAGTGCTGAAGCTTAAATATGTCAGTGGAGTATGTGTTCTGATGATCACTCCCACTGAACCTGTCCTCTAATATATACAGGCCCTGTAATCTTCCTGGTTTGAGCGCAGACCTCCCAGCATATTCCAGATGATTTTTATTTAGCTCTAACCCTCTCCAAAGCTGTCTCTCACCTAGTCTCTGTTGAAGAGTTTCATATCAGTCCTGAAGTGAGACTCTCTTCTTTGGCATTGGTGTCTTCTATCAGGTCAGTCTGTTGGCTGTGAAATCTGTTGCCCTGTTCTGTGGAGAATCTAGGGACTGGAAATTAGGTGTGTGCTTCCCGGCACCTCCTGGCACCAGCATGAGACCCAGTGGACAGCAGTGGCAGCTGGAGACAGTATGCACACTTCCTAGGTCCTCCTCGGTCCACTACAGGGCTCCAAAGGCTATCGCAGCTGGGAGTGAGGCAAGTTCTTCCCAGGTTCTCCTATAGGGCTTTGGCAGGGTGCTGTATCACAGTTTGTTAAATAGGCTACCTTTCCTCCAGTGTGTTTTGTCCCCTTTGTCAAAGATCAAATAACTGAATTTTCTGGGGATGTTTCGGTATCCTTTATTCTGTTCCATTGAACCCCACATCTGTTTTTGTGCCAATTCCATGCTATTTTTATCACTGTTGCTTTATAGTATAACTTGAAGTCAAATATTGTGATGCCTCTCACTTTGCTCTTGTTGCATGGGGTTGCTATTCCTATTCTGAGCCTCTTCTGTTTCCATATGAATTTTTGGATTGTTTTCTCTAGCTGTGTGAAGAATGCTATTTCTTTTTATTGGGGTTATATTAAACCTATATAACAGTTTTCAGTGTGTAGCCATGTTGACTATATTGGCTCTGGCTCTCCAGGAACAGGTGACATCTTTTCATTTTGTGATATCCTCTTTAATCTCCTATTTCAATGTACTATAGTTTTCATTGTATAGGTCTTTCATGTTCTTGGTTAGGTTAATTCCTAGTTATATAATTTTTCCTGATGCTACTGGAAATGGTATTGTTTTCCTAGTTTCTCTTTCCTTGAGTTCATTATTGGAATATACAAATGCTATTAATTTATGTGTATTGATTTTATATCCTGCTACATTGATCAGTATATTCTAAGTGTTTTCTGGTGGAATTCTTTGAGTCTTCTAAGTAGTGTCATGTCATCTACAAATAATAATTTCATATCTCTATTTCATATATGTATCCTTTTTGCTTCTTTCTCTTGTCTGAATGCTCTGGCTAGTGTTTTGGGCACCACCAGTATTTTGAGCTGAAGTGATGATAGTGGGCATCCTTGTCTTGTTTATTATAAATGGCTTTTATCAGATACAAGTGTTAATCGCTTCTTGTTGGATAATTCTCTTCACTAGTGTAATGACCTTTTTTCTCATCTGACCAGTGTTAGCTAGTTTACTATGTCTGAGTTTAGAATTGCTGTTCCTGTTTGTTTGGGGGATCCTGGTGCATGACATATATTTTTCCATGCTTTGACTTGGTGTATCAGTACCTTTTTGGATTAGGTGACGTTTTGAAAGCAACATATTTGGATTCTGTTTTTATCCAATCTGCCAATCTGTGTCTTTTAACTGAGGAGTTGAGGCCATTAACGCTGACGGTTATTGCTGAGAAGTGGTGCTTAATTCCTTTTATTGTGCGCTTCCTCTGTTGATTACAACTTTTTCTCCTTTATGTATTTGTCTTGCTTGATATATTCATTCCACCTACATTTTTGGCTTCACTGGCTTTGTTGTACCTGAGTGGAATATTCTTGAATGTTTTCTGGAGGGTGGTTGGATATTTGTAATATCTCCATCTATTTTCAAAGCTTTCTTGTTTTTCCACATATATTAATCTGGGCTAGAAGTTGTTTGCTTTGGCGCTTGAAATACTTCACTCTAAGCTCTTCTAGCCTTTAAGAAGTGTGTTTTGAGTAGTCTTCTATAATTCTAAATTGTTTATCTTTATATGTAATTTCTTGCTTTTCTCTGACAGCTTTTAAAATTGTGTTCTTATCTTCCATTCCTACATGTGGTAATCTGAGCAAGGTAGTTGAGGATAGTGATATGTAATATAACAACCACTATCAATTCGTATTTTTTTGTCTTGAAACCCCGTATCACTTTAAATGTTCTTGCTTTGGTTTGTTTATGTTTGTGGTACAGGTATGCGGCTATTGTTCTATTTTCTGTTTGTGTCTTATTTACTAATCTCTTTTTTTTTTTTTACTGATCTCTTTAAAATAAAATAAAATTGTGTTCTTTAGCTGGGCATGATGGTACACACCTATAATCCTAGCACCTGGGAGGCTAAGCCAGGAAGATCCCTGCTAGTTCAAGGCCAGCATTAACTACAAAGCAAGACCCTGTCTCAAAAAAAAAAGCAATGGGTGTGGTGGCGTATACTTGTCAAGGTCAGCCTAGGCTACATAGTGAGTACAGGCCAACCTGAACTACATAGCAAGACCCTGTCTCAAAATAAATCTGTTCTTTTATTGGACATCTGGGAATTCAATGATGTTTGGTAAAGAGCTCCTTTTTTCATTGTAGTGGTTTATGTTTTATAATCTTGCTAATTTGTATATTCTTTTCTCATACTTAAAAAGCTTTCTTTCAAGATTTTTATAAACAAATCCATCTTTCTTGTATGCTATTTTCTGATTGCTAACTCCAATTAGCCTTGGCCAGTCTTCTTCGTTTTATGTAATCATTTTTAGATGAATTTCTCTTCTTACCATCTTTAAGCTTTCTATCAGTAATTTGTCATAATTTACTATTTTATCTTCTATTTCAATAACTCTATCTTCACATTGATCATTTCTGCAATTTATGAATTTTATTCAATTTTTTTATATCTAGTATGTGTCTAGTACTTTTCCATTGTCTCTGTATCTTTGGTGACTTTGAACAATTTTCTTATCTCTTACAATTTTTTATTTGTTTCTCTCATATTCAAATTACTATTTCTGTTGTGTGCCTTTTTCTTGTAGTTATTTTAATGTATGCATGATTTGATATCTCTTTGTGGTTTCAATTTGTACTTCTTTAATAACTAATGCTTTTGAACATATGTCATATGGTTTTTACCTTATATTTTTGAAGTATCATTTTGCTGGGTATGAAATGATTGATCTCTTTCAACATTTTGAATATGTGAGCTTACTGTCTTCTGCCCTCCAGGGTTTCTGAGGAGAAGTTCATTGTTGATCTTATTGATGATCTTTTTCACTAAGTTACTTTTCTCTTATTGATTTCAAAGTACTCTGTCTTTGAGCTATGTCGGTTTGATTATAATGTGTCTAAGTGTTGATCTCTTTAAATGTATTCTACTTAGAATTTATTGAGTTTCTTGTTGGATTTCTTGATTAATATTTCACGAAATTTGGGGAGCTTTCCACCATTATTTTTTAAAAATATTCTTTCTTCTCAGTCCTCTTCCCTTCTGAGGCTTCCATGATACATATGTCATTATGTTTAATGGGTTCCCACAAAGCTCTAAGATTGTAATTCTTTTTCTTCATTATTTTCACAAAAAGTGTATCTCGGGATAATCTCTACCAACTCATCTTCAAGAATGCTCATTCTTCCTTTTACCAGCATGAACAAAGGAATTTTTCATTTCAGTTATCCTTTTCAACTCCAGAATTTATACTTGACATTTTTTCCAATTTCTTGTTACTGATATTTTCTATTTGATAGAATAGTTGTCATACTTTATTTTTAATTAATAAATTTTATTTCTTATTTTTGGTGTAGCACTGGGGATTGAACTCAGCCTTTATACTGAGCTATACCCCCCAGCCCCCATGCTTGCCTGCCTTTCTTTCTCAATTTCTTTCTTTCTTTCCTTCTCTCTCTCTCTCTTTCCTTCCTTAAATTTTGAGACAGTGCCTCAATAAGTCACTATGTTGCCATTGCTAGGCTGCACTCAGACTCGCTGGTCTGGGCTTACAGGCGTGCACCATCACACCCAGCTGAGATTTCCTTAGAGCAGTTTGGGGTTCATAAAATACTTCAGCAGAAAATACAGAGTCACTGTGTACTCTTGTCTATCCTCAACTCTGTCTACAGATTCTCCTATTATTACCAT
The DNA here is from genome assembly GCA_004027595.1 of Dinomys branickii. Lineage (NCBI taxonomy): Eukaryota > Metazoa > Chordata > Mammalia > Rodentia > Dinomyidae > Dinomys > Dinomys branickii. The sequence goes on from PVLD010021579.1 coordinate 26,033, forward strand.
CTTGCATGTAACTATTGAATAACCAATGTCAGTATATGACTGTTGATTAAAGCCCATAATTTACTTTAGGATTCATTCTTTTACAGTATGATTTTATAGGCTTTTCCAAATTTATACTCTCATGTGTCTCATATAGAATAATATCCCTGCCCTAAATACCTCTTGTGCTCCACCTGGTAAGCCCTCCCCTCAAGTCCCTGGAAGCAGCTGATCTCACTAGCTCTATAATGGTTTTTTTTCTGAAATGTTATACAATTTTAGTCATGTTTAGCCTTTTCAGACTTCTTTCACTTAGCAATATTCATTGAAGGTTCCTCCATATCTTTTCTCTGTGTGGTTTGATAGTTCATTTTTTTTCCTTTTTTCTTTTTTTTTTTGTGTGTGTGTATATATTTGGTGCTGGGGATTGAAACCAGAGCATATACTGGGCAAGCACTCTACCAGAGCAACATCCCCACATTTTTAATTTGAATAGATTTTCACTGAATTGCCTAGGATGGCCTGCTTCAGCTTGCATATTAGGTAGGATTATTAATGTGCACCATTTCACCCAGCTTCTGTTCTTTTTTCAATTTTTGGCTTTTGGAGCCAGGGTCTCCCTGTGTAGTTCAGACTGGCCTTAAACTCACTATGAAGCCCAGGCTGGCCTTGATCCTCCTGCCTCAGCCTCCCAAGTGCTGGGATTACATGTGTGTGCCACAGCGCCCAGCTTACTTGTTTTTACTGCTGAAGATACTCCATTATTTGTGGATATACCACAGTATTTATCCATCCACCCAGTAAAGCACATCTTAGTTGCTTCCAATTGTGGCAATTAATGATAAAGCTGCTATAAACAGTCATGTGCAAGTTTTTGTGTGTTTCTAAGTTTTCAGCTCATTTGGGTACATAGCTAGGAGCAAAATTATTAGATCATATGGTAAGACCATGTTTAACTTTATAAGAAACTGCTAGACCATCTTCCAAAGTGGCTGTACAATTTTGCATTCCTACCAGAAATGAGTCCAAGTTTTCACTCCACATCCTCAAGGAAAGAAACTTGGTGTTGTCAGTGTTATTTATTTTCACCATTTTAATATAGTTTCTTTGTATCTTTGAATATATTTATAATAATTGCTTTATTTGTTGTTCATGAAATCCAACTACTTCCTTTCAGGGAAATTTTTATTGGTTGCTTTTTTTTCTTGGTGTTTTGTTTTGTTTTAAGCCTACCTTCCTAGAATCATCTTCTCCATCAGTAGATCAATTTAGTGATCATTCAATTATGGGTCAGCTTTTCTTAAGTCTCTTAAACCTGTAAGTCTCCTGACTTTTTTAAAAAAAGATCTTTGTGTTGAGATATAACTCAAATTTTAGGAACTGTACAGATGAGCCTTAGCTTTCTTTTCTTGCTTTTAGATACAGCCAGAATTGAGTAACAGGGGTCTTCTTCTGTCTTATTTCTTTCCTTGGACCGTTCACAACTCTGTACGTATGTGTATACTTCTAGATACCCACGAGTATCTTGGAACCTGTCAAAGTTCCATAGTCAGCTGGTTCTCCATGTCTTTCTTTTGAATTTTTATCCAGGCTTCCATTTGCCCCAATTAAAATCACAACCTTAGGCAGCTGTTATGTTACAAGCAGATTGCTATTGTGTTTTTTTTAATAAAAGAACAAAAACATATTAACAAACAGACAACCACTTACAAAGTAGCAGAAGCATAATACAAGCAATACTGAATTACAGACAAGATGACAGGGAATTAACAATGGTTGTTGTATTACATATTGGTAACTTCAAAGTGGTTACTCAGGAAAACAAATATAGACATGCAAGATTGATCAAATAATTAATCATTAACTGTTCCTTTCAATAAAGCTATATAAGTCAGTAGTACAACTATGTTAGCTATCCTGCATATACATATATACATAATTATCCCTTTCCTGTTCTCTTTTCCCTCATCTACTATTATTTTTACATTTCCTTAGAAACAAGGCTTCTTTCATTGAGCTGCACTATAAATGTAATCAAATTATAATACCTTGGCAGTGGATATTTTCCAGGGAGCTGCTACTGTGCTCAAAATATTGTCTGTGTTCTGTTGGACGGGGTTTTGACTGAAGCTCCGTAAGATCCGCTGGCTGCCGTACTGCTAGCTTTCATGGCTGCCACACTTTTGATTTGGTGGGGAGAAAGCATGGGAATAACCTCAACTTAAAACCCGAAAGAACGATGTTCTTACTGAGGTTTATTCGTTTTTCTCCTTTTTAAACACTGTGCTAGGGATCAAGCCCCAGGACTCACACATGCTGCGCTGTGTCCTTGCCCTCATTAGTTTCTCTTGCATTCTGTATTCTCCAATATTTTGTTGCTTTTATTAGGGACTTGGCTCACTGAAGTTCTGGGTTTGTTGTTCCAGAAGTAAGTTTGATAGGGAAATCATGTCTTTCTCAGACATTGCCTTAATATTTAATATGTATACAGATTATCATTTATAAATGACAAATAAAATATTAGCATTTTCCTTACAGAAACTTTCAAGTATGCATTTTGGACAGTTACATTCTGGCTTTCTTTTCAGGTTGCTATTACTTCTGACTCTACAGGTCAATCTGATAATTTTGACGTTCAGTCTTTGACATGTCAAAAAGAATGCAGTAGAACTGTGAACACAGAAGCCTTAATGACAGTATTTCACCCTCAGAATTTGGAGACCCTTAATTCTAAAATGGTAGGAAAATAAAATATTTATATCTGTAGACAGGAACAGTTGTTTAAAAAAGAAGCTTAGTGCAGAGTAGCAGGTACCAAAACTAAAAATTCTTCCTTTGAAGCTTGAAAAAGTTTTTGAAAAAGTAGTATATTGCCATGTGCCTTGCTTGTTTCCACAACATACAAGGACAGTTATCAAGAGTGAAGACAAAAGATGAATGTTAGATTTGGGGTTTAATTTGTATAGATTTCTAATGACATGCAGGAATGGAGCTGATTTGAGAAAAATTAAAAGCTTTGCCTACTAAGTATAATACTTTCACCAATTTTATGAGTCTAAGAATTAAGATAGTAAGTTAAAGCTGTTAGACTTGCATAATTTTAAAAGAGTTTTGGGACGACAAAGGTGCAGTATTGACTCCTTTGTTAAGAATGACTTTTTATTTTCTAGGTTCTTGATTTCCATAGATGTTGTTTCATGGTGAACAGGGAGGGTAAACTGTTTTAAAGTTGTCAGTTTCTCACTCTGTTTAGTTGATTTGATTTTTCTGTTACAGTTGAAAGAAAAAATGAAGGAACAGTCATGGAACATCCTATTTTCAGAATGTGGGCGTGGTGTTAGCATGTTTCGGACCAAAAAGACTCGAGATCTGGTTGTAAGAGGGATCCCAGAGACCTTAAGAGGAGAGCTCTGGATGCTTTTTTCAGGTACAGCTAGCCCTTATTTATTGATCTACCTCTTTAATGACTGGCTTTAGGGCCAAGGTGCCCTGTTCTTCAGCCTTACCACCCACCATTTAGACTTACCACCTACCACTTGGATTAATAACCTCTTTTTTTATACAGTTTTGTACATCTTGTTTACCAAATGTACACTAATTGTTTATAGAACCTCACTATCTTGTTTTGTACAGTACTGTGATACACATATACCTTGTTTTATTTTTGCAGATTGTACTGTATGGTACGGTACTGTGGTTTCATGTTCTGTTATCCTTTACAGTACTGTGTGTAAGAGATATGCAAATAAAAACAAAGTCAACAAGTGGGAGTTTCCTTGGACCATTTATTTGTTCTGAATGTTGTAATGTATATACTATCTACAAGTCTTCATTTAGTGACCAATTCACTTAATGACCTAGGACTATAACTTGGTCACTAAACAGGGAATGTCTATATTACATTTATGCACTTTATTCATTTAACACACATTAACTATGCCCCTTGTAAGAATTATATATTGAGCTAAAGTTAAAGAATTACAAGGCTGGGGATATAGCTCAGCAGCACAGTGCTTGCCTGACAAGCACCAGATCCTGAGTTCGATTCCCAGTACCAAAAAAAAATTACAAAAATGGCTAAGAAAAAGTCTTCCTCATCATGAGTTAGACTAGTCAAAGAGAGCAAGGTATGTAGTTATGTGTACTTACTTATATATCCATACATCTGATGCCTGGGTAGATTACTTTATTGGGCAAGTTTGGTCTAATTGGTGAAAATCTCTCTAGTGTCAAAGGAAAGCTAAAGGGAAAAATCTCAAAGTGTTCTATTGCATCATATTATTAGCTTGACATCATGTAGATGCTAGTGTAAAGCCATTTATTTTCCTTAATTTCTTTTCTTTTTGCACTCAGATATCACTTGAACATGAAGCTAAATTGCAAGGCAGTGAAACCGAATTGTTCATATATATGAAAATACACTACTATGTGCAAATCATAGTATTATTATGTTTCTCTTTTTGTATGGGAATGCAATCATCTTTGCAGGTGCTGTGAACGACATGGCTGCTCATCCTGGCTATTACGCTGAAGCAGTTGAAAAGTCCTTAGGGACCTGCAACTTGGCTACTGAAGAAATTGAACGTGATTTGCGTCGCTCCCTCCCTGAGCACCCAGCATTTCAAAGTGACACTGGCATATCTGCTCTGAGGCGGGTACTCACTGCGTATGCGTATAAGAATCCCAAAATTGGGTACTGCCAGGTATGTCTTCGCTATGAGCCTGTGTGCATATTTCAGATAATAAAAGCATATCCAATCTAGCTCTACTAATTTTGAAAATATAAGGACAGGGGTTGGGGTTAGATTGATAGTAGTTGTTATTAATGTAAGTGGGATGGTAGTAGGCATATATAGAATTGAAATTTCAATAATTTTTCTTTTTCATTTAACAAATATGTATTGAATTCCTGCTCAGGAAAAGATCCTGTGCCACATGTTTACGTCTATATAAAATTTATCAGATAGGGATCTTGCCATTAAAATTCATAATATTAGTAGGTATTAAAGACATTTATTGGGAAACTGAAAAACAAGTAAGGAAAATTACTATATGAAAATAAAATCTTACTTCATTTTTAATAAGATTATTTTCATCTGTAAGAATCATGGAAGGCTACATGGAAGAGGTAGCA
>PVLD010021580.1:0-31138 GCA_004027595.1 Dinomys branickii
AGTTTGTCCCAGTAGCGCGTTCTCTGTCGGGTTCAGGAGCTGAAGCCGTTCTTCCCTCCGCACTCGCTCTCTCGGCTGGTCGTCTTCTTCCCGGAAGTCCTCATTTCTGTCTTCATATTGCTATATTTCATTGTTTGGGTGGTAATCCTCTGGGAGGTTCTCTCTCTGCTGCCTACCCGGTTGCCATCTTCCCGGAAGTTCCCTCCACTAGTATTTTAAACTTTAACTTATAACTAAGAGTAAATTCCCTCTGAGCATTTACATTAAATATTTTTAAAGATATTCACAAATTAAGAATTAAGATGTGCCATGTACATGTAAAGACTACTTACAATGAATGTGTTTCTTCTGTATTGCAGACATGTATTAATAAAAATTATTATGTTATTCATTCATTCATCTCTATCCAGGTAATTCTATTAGTTTACCTGAAATATTTATATCCCTCTGCTTACCAAACTTACACTATCCTCATATCTTTTTCTTAGAAGTGCAAGATAACCTCTCCAGCCAGGGACAATCTACCCCTTCCCACCCTGGACAGTAATGTTATATGTTGTGTGTTTTCCATCTATCCAAGAAGCCTATGTGTTACTTGAAGAGTATAATTATCTTTGTATTTTCTGTAGTTCAGGGCCTCAAAATTGGTTTACAATAAATGTTCATGTACCTCCGTGGTTACCAAAAGGTTAGACAGTTTCTAACACAAAATACTTTTTTAATTTAAAACCTATGTTATTTCAGCCATGTTTTGAAAGTAAAGAGAAAGGAAAAAACACCCTCACATTAATGCGGAAACCAAGGTGGGCATTTCCGCGGCGGAGGAAGGACAATACAAGTCAAATGCAATCTCACGAACGACTCCAGAACTCACAGTTCTGCACCCCACTGTCACCTTGAAATCTGATTTCTGAAATTGACACCAGTAGAATGACTCCTGAAGACTGATGACAAGCAGCAGCGAATGTCCCCCGAGCTGTCACCACCTGAAATGGCTGAAGACGGCACCCTTCCTCTATGCCTCCTCTTAGATACAGGAACAGTGTCAGAAGACAAAGCAGGGGCTCAGAAAAGAGACTTTCAGCCAGTTGGAGCACAAAGCAAAGTAATAAATAAGAATTTGACTGAGCCAAGATACTGGTGGAATCGTAAGGCTTAGCATTTTATCTTTCTAAAATTCAACTAAATGTCATCAAAACAGTAGCAGTGAAATTGAACACTCAACAACCAGGATACCAGCAGTGATGGCAAATCTCTTAGAGCTTTCAGTGATAACAAACAGCCCGCTGCATCACGCTAAGGCAAATTCACCACCACTGGTTAGGGCAATCAACTAAAATACAAAATAATCAACTTCTGCCTTTCAGGAAAATGAAATTGTGAGTTACGCTCCTGAAAAAGAGGTGGCACCAGCATCCCTAAAAGTATTTTAGACAACATACTGGCCTTCATGAGTATGACTTGGTAATTACCTACCTTCCCAGGTTCATAACTGGTAGTACAACTCCTGCCTAAGATAGAATGGATCTGAAGAGTGGGAGGACCCTCCAAGAGACATACAACTCACTAACTTCCCCCAAAGTAAAAATAGGTACCTAACAGAGAATTCATCCCTCAGGAATATAAAAAATTTGATATTCATTGGTAGTTTAAGATGAAAAAGCAAAATAAACCACAAATGGAAGGCAGTAGCATGGTCCCTCCACAGACACAGAAAGGACAACTCTTAAAGAACCCAGAGATGCACCTCATAATACTGATGGGAAATCTGTGCAACATAAATGAATTAAGGTACTACCAAGAGTCACTTTATTCTCTTTGAAATGTATGAAGTATGATCAAAAACTGTGGTGAATGTTTAAATGAAAAATATTTGTCTCAGTAAAAAGACATAATGCCATGAATCTCCTTCACATTGTATGTACTGATCGCAGCATCCTCGCCACATTCCGAAGCAGTTCTGGAAGTCCTCTTTCATATCTGTAGTTTCACTGTCATGGCCACTTTTGTGTTCTAACTCTATTAAAAATGATTTCAAGGTCCTTTTTGACTTTGGGATAGACCCTGAAGTTGCCTGATGGCAGAGCTGAGGAATAAAATGGATTAGGACACAACATAACACTTTTATTTTACAGAAATCACTGTAAACATTTTGAATTTATTTAGAACATTGAGGCAGCCGCACAAAGACACTCATGACAGAGGACTTCCAGAAGGACTTCAGAGAGCGGCACCAAAGTGGGGTAAATACATTTAAATCTGGAGAAGTACTCTGAGAAGGATTAGTGGCAAGGTGTGTTTTATTAGGGTACACTTTCAAAATTTAAACATTTGTTATTTACATTAATACCTTGCTTCATGATGCTTCTTTTCATGAACAATTTGGTTCACTAACAGAAGTATTCAACAAAATTTTTCTTTCCTGCTCAAACTCTACATCAGACGATAAAGCCACCTTCTCCAGAATTGTGCAATGAATTAAACAGTGAGCTGAAGTTCCACTTTATGTTAATCACACCTTGTTTGTTCCCCATTTGGACTGAACAGTGCCAGTGTACACTGAGAAATATTATTTGTTTGGTGAATGAATGAATGCCCATTTATTAAGGATCTGCTTTTCCCCAATCCCCATACTAGGCACTTTCTCAAAGATTATCTTATGTAATTCTCATAATACCCTGTTAGTAAGGAAATATTATCACAATTATAATAGCAAGAAAACAGATAATAAAATGTAGATGAAGTGTACATGTGCCAACTCCCCATAATAATACAAACATTATTCAGTATTTACATGTCCTAATAAAAAAAAGTAAAATAAAAAAAAGATGAAGAGCCCAAAGATACACAATCAATAAAGATCACAGCTAGATTTCTAGCTCTTTTGATTTTAAGCTGAGGGTTTTCTTGTGCATTTAATAAGAAAATCATTGCTTTCCCTTTTAAAAATAAATCACTGATGTTGGCACAGTTGTGCTTTGGTGGACAAATATTTCTAAGGCTCACCCAAAGAACTTCTGAATCCATCTCTAGGGTCACCAAAATGGAAACAGCTGAATAATAATATGAGCAATTACTCCATTGTGCCCAACAAATGGAAAAATGAGGCTTCAGCTTGACTAATTTATTCGACTGTTGTTTCAGGAGAGGCCTGAAAGGAAAAGGTATTATGTCAATTGTGCTTTAACAGAGTGACTAAGTTGTGAACACTTCCAAAAAAATATTTTTCTTCAGCGTTGAGTTTTACTAGCTTTGGAGACAGTGACTCAGGGAGCTCTTTGTGGTTCTGCTCTCTAATTAGCAAGTTCTAAAGCCATCACCTTCAGAAAGGAAGGAAAAATAGCCTGGATTTAATTCTAAACCTCACCCATATCATTCCCTTAAATGAGCTTCTAAAAGTGCTATCTCGCTGTCACTATAAACTGTTGAAAGCAGAAAGTACATGGCCTGTTACAACAAGCTTCCCCACCAGCATAGGTCCAGGCCTCTGACACTATCTTTCAGGGATTTCCAACGTTCCCAGACACACATTTAATCAAACACCTATTTACTCCATGACCCCTTGGAGTACCAACCAAGGGCTGGTGGATCGTAGCATACACAGCTTCATCGTCACTTTTCTAAAGTGATGAGAGCCCTAACAAGAACATGGGGAAGGACAAACAGGTCAGAAGGGATGAAGGGGAAGAAGAATTTTTCCAAATCGGCCTAAAGGAGAGTTGGGCCAGCAATTTGTTTTCAGTCATCATGAAAGCATTACAAGTTGGGGGAGGCACCATCTGTCTGATGGGCTTTGGGAAGAAATGGTCTATGCCCTTCACAGGAGCTGCAGAGTCTCCCTCGGCCGGCCGGGATCACTGAGTGATGCTGGCCTGGAAGGGCCCCGCTGAGATTGCAGCTGAGTGAGGCTGAGCGGCAGCAGTTGGCACTGTGCTCCTCCTGATAGCCAGGCCCAAGAGAGATGGACTGTGAGGGCATTCAGACTTCATCATCACCAAGGTGTTTTCAACAGAGCAAAATGCCTGATTACAGAGGAATGTGACAGGGCTTGTTTTACACGGTTATCAAAAACTCAGAACATTTTGAGAGTCTGAGCAATGAATGTGCTACAAAAGGGCAGAGTGTGGGGTGATCCTGTGGGTCATGAATTCACAGATGTCTTTGAGCAACCCTTTAGAACAGCAAGTGAGATGCTGTAAGCAAACACTTAAACCAGATGAGCTGGCAGACTGTCCACAAGTATAATCACTCCAGCTGATTTCTTTTTTGATGGTGGGATTTAAAGGAAAATTAGTTGCAAAAAATTTTAAAGTAGATGGCTCATACAAAAAAATACAGGTATCTTGTTTCTCTTTAAAATTTTGAGAGAGTTGAAAGCATCAGGGAGGCCAAGAATCTATTAACCCTTCATATTTTTATTTTTAGTTGATAAATAAAGTTGGATATATTACATAGCTATGATAGTTAATGTAATGTTTTGATAGGGATTCACATCCTGGCATGATCAAATCCAGCTAATCAACAAATCCATCACCTCACATTTTCATCATTTTTGTGGTGAAACATTTGAAATATTTTCATACATTTTGAAGCATATAAAGCTTTATTATAGACACCATTCTGTGCAACACCAAAGCACATTGCTTCTACCTGAAATTGGTACTCTTTGATGATCTCTTTGCTCTATCCATCCTTCAGCCCCACCCGACAAACATTTCTATCTACAAATCAGATGTTTTTAGCTTCTATATAAGTGAGATCATACAGCATTTGCATGTCCTTTCTTTCTTTCTTTCTATATTTTTTCTTATTCTTTTGAGACAGGATCTCACTATGCAGTCCAGGCTGGCCTTGAGTTCACTTTGTAGCCCAGGTTGGTCTTGAACTTGCAACCATCCTCCTGCCTTGGCCTCTTGGGTGCTGGGATTACAGGCCTGCTTCACCACGCCCAGCTGCATGTCCTTTAAATGAATTCATAAGTGCTAGCACCAGAGTTCTCACAGCTTCTTTACATATGCTTATGTTTAATACATGTCTGAGCCTGCATTTGAGTTTGAAATCTCAGCAAGTAAATGGAAGTCAATAATTTAACACTCAAACTTGGGGAGCTATAACTGAGACATAATGGAGCGATTGAATACTGAATAGTAGCATAATGGAGAATAAAATGATGAAGCACAGTTTAAGTTATTTTAGGCCTGCACTTCTAAAGCTGAGAACTAACTGGTCGAAATGACAATCTGTTATATAGAAATGTAAAAAAAAGTGAACTTTTGACCTAGGCTTTGAAAATGGACATCTATAGAAGAGAGAATTTAGATTTCTTTTCTTATTCTTCTAAAATTATGTCTCATACGGTAGCTTTTCACAAATAATAAAGTCATAGATAGCTTTCATTCTCAAACCTTGTCAACTTTTGCAAACTGCCATTCCAATGAAACTCTGAGTATCTTCTTGTTAACCAGTTCCAGTGGCTATTTCAGACTTTATCCTACCTAGCAATTCATCAACCTTTAGAAAGGTCTAGACCCATATGTAGCTGCTCACTGTACAGTTCCACTTGGATGCTGCACCAGTGCATTTGCTGCACCCCTTGGTCCTGCCTCCATTCTCTCTTTGGCACCAATATTCCTCACGCAGTGAATGACCGCAGACCCTCCACACCAGTGAAGAAAGCTAGGTCGCAGAAGAACTTCCCTTTTGTTCTCTCTACATCCCTGGTCAGTCCCAGGTCCACTCTTGGTCAGCAGAATCAGTCTTTTAACTTTTCTCCCCCATTCACATCTGGCTAAAGTCTCTAATCTATTTTCAGTAACCAACATCATTTTGAGAAGCCATCAGGCCACCTGTGCATAACAATCAGCGCTTCCATTGCTTCTAGGGCCATTTAAAATCAACATGACCCACAACTTACCACATGTCAGCCACAGTGGCCTTCCTGTTACTTGTCGCTTCAGGACTTTCGCAGGTGCCGTCCCCTTTGCTGTAATGCCCCCCTTACCCCGCTCTTATCTCATCCCACTAACTCCTCTTTCTCCATCGGAGCTCAACTGAGCATCGCTTTTTCAGTGAAACTTTCCCAATCTCTAAGAATATAATTTTCCTAAGATCTGGAATTTTCTTTCAGAGCACATATGTATATGCCTTATAAGTTATAATTATCCAATTGCTTATACATATTATCATGTCTGACTTTCCCTCTCACTGTAAGACCCCAAGGAGTCACAGAAATATTACCATATTCCTAAGTACTTGGCCGTTGCTGGGTGCTTAAGTATTGAATGAATGAATGAATAAATATCACTTGTCTATCAGATACAGATGCCGAAAAATCTTAAATAGAGAAGAGTACTGTGCTTTGAGACATACTGTTTTTCCCTGAAACAGCAATAAAAATGTGCAAGGAAAATTGTAATTCCAGGTTAAACTTTGATGATCAACAATTTCATTTTCATAAATAACTGGATAATTATAACATGCAAATTGTGATATCAGTATCTGTTCTTAGCCCATTGAGTTTTAGCTTAGAAGCATCACATTTCAATTTTACTCTTATCGGAATTTCAACATACCTATCATAGGTTGGTATTGATACATTATTTGTTTCAGGGAAGAGTTAAAATGATTCTAAAACAATTGTATTCAGTATCAAGTGTTATTTATATTAGGTCAAAAATCAATTTTATTCACTGCTAAATGGTATCTATATTAAATCAAACATGGGAGTCAGACTAACAAAATATTGGCTGTTCAACATGTTCAATCAATATATATTTGTCAAAAGGAGGATGGTATTGCCTCCAGAAACATAGGTAATTGTCCTTTAATTATTTCCTAAGGGTGTTCTGTTTTATCAGTAGATCATCCACGGTTCATCTGATTTTTCAAAGATATATATATACTGTTAGTCACAGCTATTTTATTGAATATGTCCTCTGTGCAAAGTACTGTTCTAGTCTAACAATTCTATGACGTACTTATTACTGCTGACATACTTGCCTTTTTACCACGTGAGAAAACAAATGCAGGATGAAAGGTATCTTGGCCCAAGTCACCCAACTCATAAGTAACAAACTTGGGATCTGTACTCAGGCACTCTTTCCCTTTGTCTTTGCTTACTCTTAACCTGTAAAGGATGACAATAAGCATTTATGAATGAATACTTCCTTTCATACTTTTAATATTTGTTCTGTTCACTGTATCATTGCCATATGCTTCCTTTAGTTATCAGAAATGTGTTTGAAATTATGCATCAAGACACTTATCACTTTATGTTAATGCAATGGCTTTTTAGACTACATAAGTATTCATTAGAATCTTGGCTTTCTGTTGCAAATATATATTTTGAGTAGCTTACCAGTTCTTCACTATCCTGTCACTCACTTTCCTAATATTAAAAAATGGAAAACATGAAAATATTTGTTGTGCCTTTTTTTCTGACTACAAGACTAGATGACACTAAATGTGTGTCACTTCATCCAATGTGTGACACATGGTTCAGCAGATGAGTGAAAGGTTTTTCCCTCTAACAATTTTAAGATTTCCTGAGAAACAAAGTGACACTGAATTCCAGGCTTGTAGCTCATGTCCGACTCTGTGGTTACCTTGTAACTGAACAAATTCTTGTCACTCCCATCAGCAGAACCTATGGAGGAAAAAACTTCTTCCTTGGCTTGCTTTCTTGGTAGCTCGAAAACTGAAAGAAAAGCCAAGGTCAAAATGTGCTTACAGCAATATTTACTTCGCATTTAACTCCAGCACACTAAATAAATTCCCAAGTATCGTACTAGCCCACATGAGGTCAAGCTTGTAGTGAAAGGAAAAGATGACAACTGACCCTTTCTTAGAGCAACGTCTCCTGCCGTCCATCCCACCAGCCAGCTAGAGTCAAGATTCTGAAAGCTTACAGCTTCCTCTGTACATAAAATCCAGCCTGCTTCAATGAGCCGTGAACCAGCAGAGACCTTGGGGGCCACCTACTTCAGCAGTTCCCAGTGCTCATTCACCTAAAATTTCACCAGTGTTCTCTTCCTTGTCTCAGGCAGGGACCACAAACTGGGAAATTATTTTTAACCTAAGTTAAATATGTTAAATATAATGAATTACATTTGTAAATATTGTACATCAAAGAAAACATAACTAAATATAAGCAGTTTGAGTTTCTAACTGAAGGTCCCTACTCCAAGGAAGAAAACTTGAGAATGTCCATGCAGTCTTATAAAAAGTTTTGGAATTGCTTTAGAGCCTTATTATTATTTTCAAGGAAGTTCACTTGCCCAGATCTGGAAAATAATGATATATCTCATGTACTATACTGAGAGCTATATGGACGTAGTGACCTACCCAAAGTTATTCTTGCAAGGTAGATCATAAACCACATATAAACTTGACTCGAACTGTAGTAAGCTCATTGAGGACTGGACCAAGACATTGGAGAAAATATTTGCTCAAATCTTCAATTAATTCCACAGCCAAAACCTAATACTTGCATAAGTTCTGTGTCAGATGTCAAAAATGGCATCTAAAACAGAAAATCCAGACATATGAGTAAAGCATGGACTTAGCTATGAACTTTCATAAAAAGTGTGCTAGTCTGGAATTCAGCCGACAAAGACTAATGCAGGAGGTGAGAAGTATTCAGAGTGAGTGTTCCTGTCTGTAAAGGAGGAGGAACTCTAAGGAAGACAAATTACATCAGTTAAGGCTAACAGGATAGAGACAAGAGATGCAAAAAAGCCAAGGGAGATAAGGTAAGCCCAAAGGGTTACAGAGTATTAGGAGGGCAAATCTATCGGGAGAGAAAGACTGATGAATGAGAACTCTGAAATTTGCTTGGATGCTGAGCTCATATTTAAAATTAGCTCTCAGGGTAGAAAGTCCAAAAAGGTAAGAAAGGGAGAAAGCTATGAATTTGGAAGGACTGAAAGACTAAGAAAACTGCAGATAAGAATACAAAAGAGTTTTCTATGTGGGTGAGAATGCATGAAATCAGCCTATCCCACTATTTTTGTAATGGCAATGATAACTACAAAAAGATACAATCAGTGTTTTCCTTCTTTTATCTTTAAAAATAAAGAAAGCAACTGATTTCTTCCCTTTTTTTTTTTTGTCTTTTTGAGGCAAGTTCTCACTGTACAGTTCAGGCTGGCCTTGAGTTCACTTTGTAGCCCAGGCTGGTCTCGAACTCACAGTGATTCTCCTGCCTCAGCCTCCCGAGTGCTGGGATTACAGGCATGCACCACCACACCTAGCTAAGCAACTGATTTCTATCAGTGTCCAAATTAAACTACTAAATTAAACCTCTCTTTTTGGACAGCAAGTATAGATTCCAACTTTAGACCTAGAGCAAACCTCTAAACATCCGCGGATTACTCCTCTCAATTTTAACCACTTAAATTGTCATTCTCATTTTAGAAAGGAAGTAATAGAAGTCACATAAATAGTACTAAATTGAGGAAAAATTCCAAGAGCTCTGTACTGTTAGGGAGAATTTTCTGGATGTTTAATTGACTGTGAAGATCAAGAACTCTGACTTAAGAGGCCCTGACTGTAGGCCAAACACTGACCACTTTGTAACATTTTAAATCTACTGAACAACTTGTGACAATTATGTTCTACTTTACACGTGAAGACTAAGGAAAGTAAGTAAATATCCAGATCTAAGGTTAGTATGGGGTATTTGTATTAGTCAGTATTCTTCTTGGAAATCAAACACAAATGCATCCTGTTTCAAGAACTCTTGGTAAGTGAAAATAAGTTTTTAAAAGTTACAGGTAATTTGCCTTTCAGAAAGTTCACATAAAAGCAATACGATTGGATTCCTCTTCCCTATGATCTGATTTTCTTTAAATATCTCATTATCCATAGATGTTAAATTTCTCACAATTTTATTATTTAATGAGTTACAAGAACAAATGACACAATACATCACTATCCTACTTTTCCTATATGAATCAATAAGTCTAATGCAATTATCCTCAGCCTTTTGGAAATACATCTACTTCTAGACTCAAAGAGAATTTGACACATTGTTTCTGCACTCTATAGAGAAATTCTACAGGTGCTACCCAAGCAAGGAAGAGAACATTACCCCTACCACACACGGAGCAGGAGGTTTGGCAGGGTATTCTCTGCTACTGTCAAGGCTACACAGGGGTCTGCTTGAAGCCTGACAACAGTTGTATTCCACTGCTTATTCCACTGGTCACCTGTCTGTCCATCTGTCACCCACCATTTCCCTTTCCATCTTACAGAAACAAGAAATTATACCTCTTAGAATGCAAAGAATTCAAGTGTGAGATGAAATGTTTCTTGCCCACTTTCACAACTGCAAACGAAGAAAATGCCCAACAATTTCTTTAATAATAAAAATCCCACCCCACTAGTAAGATTCTAAACTCATTTTAACCAAAAAGCACAAATAATTCTTCCTGCTATTGCTGCACACCTCCTAAGCAATTCACTCTGAGGAATTCCATCTTGAGCGTGAGAGGGAAGGCTCTGGAGTTGAACAGGTCCTGACTCGAAGGGCAGCTTTGCTCCCAAAGGTCTTATCTCAAGCCTCAGGATTCCAGGGTAAAATTAAAACACTAATGCTACCCAGGGCATGATCACTGTAAGAATTAAGTGATGCAAAGTGCATAAAATCCGTTAGATAAATCTTTCCTGGGGTCCTTAAGTATACGTGGTGAAGGGTAAATGTTTAATATACCATAGACATCATTATTATAATTATTGCATTTTATTTTCATTGGTATATACTCGAAATATATATTTATGTTTGTTTAGAAAAATGGATATATGGAGGCATAAGACATATTTTGACCATTTTCTTTTGTTCTTCCCCTCCCCCCTTCCCCTTCCCCTGGTCCTTTCTCCCATTCCAAAATGTCTGCCTTCAGTATAATTATTCTACAGTTAATTCAGCTGCCCACTCAAATCTGCACTCATCTCTACACTTTTCCCTCCTTAGGAATAATTTAAAACCCATATATTTTCTTCCCTCTTGAATATAACCATTATTTTCTTTGGCAAAGCATACAAGTGTTTATAACTTTTATTTTGGGTGTTTTTGAAAAGGCTTATATAGTTTTTGTATTATTTTGTATATGTCTGTGTGTTTGTTAATAAGTTTTTGTTCTTTTATCTTTAAAATAAAAAAATAGAAAATAACAAAAGGCTATTAGACATACAGTTATTATGAGGGGAATACACATATTGTAAGTATAAAGCAAGACATTTCTAAGCATCCTTTTCCTTAGTGTTTCCTTGAGTACAAGGATTTCTAATTTAAACAGGGAGTGATCACTTATCTTGCTATATTATAATGATTTGGGGAAGTAGAACTAACAAGGTGCTATGTTTGGTGAATGAACCAAGTCTAGAACTGAATTTGAGGGCTGGGGATATAGCTCAGTGGCATATGTGCCCGTCTGGCAAGCACAAGGTCCTGAGTTTGATCCCCAGTACAGAAAAAATAAAAAAACTAGAACTGAATTTGAGCTTCACAGCAAACATGGACATACTTACCAAGTCTCTTGGAGAAACAGGTATAATCTGCAGGAAATTCAGTATAATCTGTGAATCTCAGAAATATCAATATGGCAAAATGAGTGTAGTAGCAATGCAATTGTCATGCTCTTAATGAGGAATGTGACTCTGCTTCTTTGTCTTTGCTATAATCTTTCAGAGGAACAACACTGCCCCTAACCTAAGAGGGCTGGCATATTACAAATAAATACCTCTGCTTTTCTATGACACTTTTGAGAAAAGAACACATGGACTATAAACAGCTTAGGTAGTGTATGGGTTTGTATATCTGCCAACTCATCTGCTCATGAATTCAGACACGCTCTGCTAGTAAGTTAATACCAGAAGGAGAAAAGGGGTTCAGGAAAGTGATTTTCAGAGTAAGACATTATGATGAAAGGTATGAGTCCCTAGAAAGCAGTGTGCTCACTGGGGACACTTGAAAGGAGGGAGGAGGATGAAGCGCAGGCTTTGGCAGATCCCAAACCACTTGAACCACTTGTGTGTTTAGTCTAAGAACACTGTGGTGTCATCAGAAATGTAAATATGTAACCCTAAAGGCCCTCAGATTGTTAAATCTGATTTTCATCATTAAGATATTTATGATGACACAAGATTAGAATGTGCTCCATCCCTGAGATATTTCTCAAAGTCCATGCTGTGGTCCCACTAGGTCAGTTTGAAACCCTCTTGGTCCATGTGCCATGTCCTACTCAGCCACCAGTCTATGCTTCTTCTTGACACTATTTGCATACGTAGTGCTATTGTGTGCTCCTAAATTTCTAGGTTTGAATCTCTTTTAAAGTTCTCCTGAAGGTTATTTGATCAATCTTGTATGTCTGTATGTGTTATCCTGAACACACACTTCGAAGATATCAATATGTAAAGCAGCGACTATTGGTGTTTTTTTTTGTTGTTGTTGTTGTTTTTGCTGTTGTTGATGTTTGCCTGTTTTGTTTTTTGTCTTTGGATTTTTGGTTTTTGTGTTTTTTCTGTTGTTGAGAGGATTAATTGTCTGACTAAATTTGCATGTCTGGATATGGGCTTATATATTTACACTTCGAAGATATCAATGGATAAAGCAATAACCACTGTTGCGATCATATCACCTTGTCTATAGATTAGTTGTGATTGTACTAGTTTTTATGCTAATTGGTGTCTGTTTGTCAATATGTTTTTGTACTTGTATTTTTTTAAAATAAAAACAATAAATAAAAAAAAGAAAATTAAAGTTCTCCTGAAGATGAACAATGAAGTTAAATCCATGAACGCATTTACAAATCAGTGCACTTGCTATTTTATTGGTTCAGTTCATGATTTCTTAGGCTATGCTCATCCCACACACATTTGATGGCTCAAACTAATGCAAGATAAAAATGTAATAAGATATTTTTGACTTTTTGTCCGTTTGTTTGAGCTAATAAAGGATTGGTAACTGTAGACTGTTCTTTGGTTTGTTTTTTTTAAGGGAAATAAAACAAAATTTCAAAACAAGATAGTAGGAGGGTAACAATGGTCAACACATTGCATATTGTTATCTTTAAATTAATTACTCAGAGTACAACATATTGGTATTAATTGTCTGAACAATATTAACATAAACCTTTCTTTTCATTGAATTAAGAGAAATTAGTAGCATAACTATCTTAACCGTCTTATATATTTATTCATATTTTTATTTTAAAGAGAATAAAAGAAAACAATAAAAAGATACAGAATTTCAAAACAAGATGATAGGAAATTAGCAATGATTATTATATTGCATATTGTTATCTTCAGAGCAGTTGCTCAGATTACCAGACACACCCATGCAAAATTGATCAAAAAATATAAGCACTAACTATTCTTTTCAGTGGACTAATAGAAATTTGTAGCACAATTACCTTAGCTACCATGTGTGTATATACACACTTTCTCCTCTCTTCTTTTCTCCTTTCCCCATCCCAGTGTTGTTGTTGTTGTTGTTGCTGTTTTGGTTTTTTTTGCTTTTCCTTTCCTTCTATTCTTTTTTTCCTCATCCCAGTTTCTCTTTCCTTTTGAAGTTTTTTCCCATATACTGTACATTTTGGACCTTATTTACCCTTTCAGCTTCTCCTATTAGGGAGATAATATGATGTTTGCACATGTGGGTCTGTTTTATTTCACTTATAAGTATGGTCTTGAGTTGTACCTATTTAACTATAAAAGTCTCCAGTTTATTCTTCTTGATGGCTGAGTAGTACTCCACGTTCTACGGTTTTTGGTTACTAACGAAAACACAAATGCATTTAAAAATGCATTAAGTAGCATGAGAAGGTACTCTGAGAAAGCGTAAGGTAATAATATATTTTTCCCTTTGATTATCCTATTTGGTTTTCCGAATAGAGATCTCATTTGCAACAGGCAACTGTTCTCAGCCAGGGTTTTCATAATCCAAGCTTGCTAACCCACTCTCTATCTCTGACACAAAAACTCCTCATCATTTATTAGTGCAGCATTAAAAACTGAATAAATTTCCATCTTTTCATATTTCTATTTAACCCGGAACCTTCTCAGCACATAGTCTTTCTCCCGGAAATGTTGCTGCGGCCCCACCCTTTCCACCTACATGCCCTCCGCTCCGTGTAATCTGGTGCCTCTGTCGTCATAGGTGAGCCAAGCCCTTTCTTCCATCACTTGCCTTTCTGGAATGTCCTCTCCGACTCAGCCTCACCACCATGACTGCAGTTATCATTGTTCAAATACCAGCCACTCCCCGGTGAAGTAAGAGCAGATACCCAGGGCAGCCCCAGAAAGGCAGGAAAGCGCCGGCATCTCATCAGTTCTCAGGGCTAGAATTTCACGGTCAAGCACACTATCTACTGGGCCCGCCCAGATAAACACTTGAGGGGAGTTCACAGCGCATTCTTTTCATGCTCACTAATTTCAGAAAAGCCCTCCACTGTCAAACACCACTTGATCTCCTGAAGCTTGTCATTCAGGTGATGACTCTGGCCTCCTGGCAGTAGTCAGGAAAGTGTCCTTGTTTTTCCAGCTGTGGACCTGTTGGCAAATCCATAGCATGTTGGGGAATATTCTGAGCTGCTGTTGCATACATTGATCCTGGCTGGTGTTTAATATTTTATGTGCAGTTCAAGTTGCTTAAAAATAAGATATGCCTTGGCAATTTGCATGCATATGATTCCGACTGCTAGAGTTTCTAATCTGAAACAAAAACTTTTGCTTATCTTTTTTAGAAATTTGAAATGGCATCTCAAAATTCAGATAAATGTCAAGAGTTAACACTTCCCACCTCACCCAAATTGCCACGACACTTTCAGTATTCCACATAGGTTTGCCCTTTTTAAGTTCAATTCTACCATTAGAATGCCTTCCCGCCTGGTGTGGTGGCACACACCTCTTATCCCAGCACTCGGAAGGCTGAGGCAGGAGGATTGTTATAAGTTCAAGACCAGCCTGGGCTACAAGGTGAGCTCAAGGCCAGCCTGAACTGCATAGTGAGACTCTGTCTCAAAAAAACAAACAAAAAAAGAATGCCTTCTCAACAACACCGAAAATCCTTCAAATTGGTCTTGTACCTGACTCTGCCCCTCCCCCCACTTATTAGACTCCTAATAAGTGTAGCATGGAGATACACATTTGCTCTCAATACCTGCTTTCTTTACAGTGTCATCTCAGCATTTTGGTTACAGTTCTTTTCTTAAAACTTCTCATACCATTTTATCCACTCTAACTCTTCCATCTTTGTCAATATTGGTTTGTTCTCACTCCATAACTATGAACGTTCTTCTCTTGGACCTCATTTCCTCTTGGCTGAGAATTTCTCTTACACTGAACATCTCCACTTGACTTCTTGGCCAGCTTCTCATGTTTAACAGGTCAAAGCCAATCTTGTCTCCTTTGCCCCTCCACCCCACCCCATCCTTTGCCTCCACCTGGCTTCCCTCTCTCTATGTTTCCTTTACCCTCCTCCAACTCCTTTCCCGGGCTCCACACCTCAGAACTGTCTTAGACTCACATCCTTTCACTTTGTTTCATTTCTCAGGTCTACGCGTCCCTTTTGATTCTATGTCCTCCATGTTCTTCTCATGTCCCCTTCATTTAAATGAATGCTGTCTCCACTGTAGTTAAGACACCATTCATTACCTCTGTGCTGTCTATTATGACTGCTTTCTGGCGAGGCTTTCCATCTGCAGGCCCTCACTCCCCTCCAATTTCCTGATATACTGTGGACGTTGACTTTCTATTTCAAATGCATTTGATGTGTCTGTCCTCATGTTCCATGAGAAAAATCCCAAACCCTGAAAAACTGTGATTCTTTGTAATATTTTTCCCAACTGTATAATATTTACCATTTTTATCCAAGTAAAACATTTTTACCTGTCCTTTACTACAGTTGGAAGAAATTCTAAGTACTTAAGCATATACAACAGTCAACCATCTCTGAACTTTATCTGGCTATCCTTTATTCCAGAGAAGGAAAGAGTTCCTTCTCTGTGGAGATCTTACCTGTCCATCAGTATATAGACGCCATGAATTCATCCTTGATTTCTTAGAGGAAAGACAATCTCTCCATCCTCTATTCTTCAAAACACTTTGTATTTCTATTATAGCACATGAGAGGATGAGCTTTCCTGATCATCATCCTGTTTGTAGAATACTAGTTTTACAGCTACAGAGGACTGAATTCAGCCAACAATCTGAATTAACACAGAAACAGATGCTCCACTGGAGGCTCCAGAAAGGAACTAATTTTTAGTCTTATAGGATCAGTTTTGGACTTCTAACTTTCAAAACTCTAAGTACTTCTGTGTTATTTTAATCCACAAAGTTTGTGGCAATTTTGTACAAAAACAACAAACACTAACATACTTTCCAAGTGGCTATTCCGATACACTTGACCTATGGAAGTTTGAATTGACTACAACTAGGAATAGTGTGCATATTTGTTGAATTAGAAACCTAAAGGTATGTTTCAGTATTTGTCATATGAAATGATTCCAAATGTTGTAATTAATATAGTCTACGCATTCATTCTTTAGTCAATCACTCTGTCTACAAATATTTCCCAAAGAACCACTGTTTATGCTCACTATAACTTTTTTAGAGTTTGAAAATATTGGCTTCTTTCATCACCATAATATAGTCTGGGACATGGCAGGCTTTCAGTACATATTGATAAATATGTTTAAGCACAACTTTATCATGTAAACACTCTATCTGAAGCTCTTCATCCATAAGGTGCAGCAGGTAATTTGTCTAATTCACAAGGTGGCATCAGAGACATATGGCTAAGGAATTAGGCTTATAATATCATT
Organism: Dinomys branickii; assembly: GCA_004027595.1. Classification (NCBI taxonomy): domain Eukaryota; kingdom Metazoa; phylum Chordata; class Mammalia; order Rodentia; family Dinomyidae; genus Dinomys; species Dinomys branickii. Next base: position 16,827 of record PVLD010021580.1, read on the forward strand.
TCTGCAACCTGAACCCTGGTTACCCTGATTCCTGTTTGTTTTGACTTGTGTATCCATCTTTTCAGTTGCTTTCTGGAGGGATTACTGTCATCTGGTTTCTTTCTAGCTCAGACGTCTCCAATGGCTCCCCCATTGCTTTCAGGCAAACGCACATTACTTATTCTGGCAAACAAAATCCTGTGATACGTCCACCCAGTGATCTCTCTCATTTTCCATCACGACCTGAAGAAAATGAGGCAAAGATGTCACTGTTTAATTGCAGTGAGAATTAAGAGACTATGGGAAAATTCTACATCTATAAAATGGCTGGACTATATCACAGTCTATTTTAAGGGAAAATTCATGCTTAGGAGGTTTGTTTTGTTTTGTTTTTTATGTATAATGGAGGGTAACACATATCTAACAAATAAGAGAAAGGCCAAAGACTTTGTAACATGCATCACCTATCACTAAAGTGCAGCTGCATAGCATACCACAGCATAAACCGCACTCTGGATTAGGTTCAGGATTACAATGTACACATTTTAACAAGTTACTCCCTAGGACTAATAAAGTTATATCAGGAACAAATGTAAAATTATAATCTCTTTATATTTCACTATAATCTACATTTCACTGTATCTTCTGTGTGTTTGATTTGTGCAGCTACATAGAAGTTTTTGATTTTCTTATTGGTGGTAGAGGTGTTGTCTTTACTTAAAACGCTTTTTAAAAATTCACAAGTCTTTGAGCAAAGGGCATACACACCCTGATGTTCAGGTGCAAAGCTTGATCCACTATAAAACTAGAAATTATTCATGTAAAAATTTACCAGCTCTTTGCCTGAGTTGTGTTCGTATCCATCTTTCGAACGCACGTGTGAAGCAACGATGACCCATAGTAGCTAAAGAATGAGCTCAAGCATGCAAAACCCAGCCTGCGGCTCCTTGAACGATGTTCTCATTATTGCCGTCAACCAGGTGATAATTCTTGGCTCAGAATTTGTCATCATTTATCTTGCACCTTTTAATGATTTATTCCTACTCTGATAAGGTTATTAGCTCCTTCTTATTCATCGGGTGATAGCAAAACTAGGCTGTCTCAAAACCAGTTTAAGTAAAGGTCAAAGAAATCTCAGAAATTACATTTTTCTGAATCAAAGCAGCTGTACAAGCTTTTCCAATCAGGATTTTAAAAAAATGCTATCTGCAGGCCAGGACCCCTCCCAGACCCCTTCTATTCTTATCTCCTGAGCCATTCGCCACTGGCAGAAGCATAAGGCTTGCTGTAAATTCCCTGGGAGTATTGTTTTCAATTGAAGACAAACACCTATTCCTTCTAGCTAGGGATTCTTGACTCTTCCTATTTTTCTACTTGAGAAATGAAATAAAAGATCCTTTAGCTGTTCTGAAATGTCATAAGTGCTTTACTGGGCTTGGTAGTTTTCCCCTCAACTCTGAAATGAGGACCTCCAGGGCACAGAGATGTGGTAACTTCCCTTCCTCTTGGCATCTTCCTACCTCACCAGCAGTGACACAAGGACATATTGGACTTTCTACAGTTTTTTACAGCCGTAAGGGCCAATCAAATATACAGTGTGTGTTTATGTAAAAACTTAGTAAATATACATTGCAATTAATTCCCTCATAATATCCCCATTTGCTCTAAACACACGTACCCAACTTTTCATGCCAATTAAAAAAATTATTAGTATATGTTTACAATATGTGAAATTTATGTCCATGTTAGTAACTAGGCACATGTACTTAACACATCTTGATTCTTTTTTATCCCACTCTCTATCTCACCCATTTCCCTCCCTCCTTCTCTGGATTCCTTTTCCCCATTGTCATTTTCTAGTAGGTCAGGTGTTTCTGTTTTACTGCTTAGAATTTTACAATTTCAATTTTAGTTTAGTACATGGTTGTTATATCGCATACTGTTGTCTTCAAATGAATTGTTCCAGTTACTGAGGTACGTGGTACAAGACACTGGTCCAGCTTCAGTCTTCTGCGTATAGGTAGCCACTTTTCCTAGCATCATTTGTCAAAGAGGCTTTGTTTTCTTCCGTGGATGTTTTTGGCCATTTTGCCAAGGATCAAATAGCTGAATGTGCCTGTGGATGTTTCTGCATCCTCTGTTTTGTTCCATATGTCCATGTATGTGTTATTACGCCAAGACCATGCTATATTGTTAAGCCCTGTTGCTTTGTTGTATAACTTGAAGTCAGGTATTGTGATACCTCCTGCCTTGCTCTTGTTGCCCAGGATTTCTTTTGCTACTCTGGGTCTCTTCTAGTTCTAGTATAAATCTTGGAATTATTTTTTTCTGCTTCTGAGGAAGGTAGCTGGTATTTTGATTGGAATTATTTTTGCTATATATGAATTTTGGACATATGGTTATTTTGACAACATTGGTTCTTCCTATCTAGGAGCAATCTTTCCATTTTTGATGTCCTCTTCAATCTTTTCTTTCAAAATATTGTAGTTTTTGTTAGAGAGGTCTTTCACTTCTGTGGTTAAAATAATTCCTACAGGGTTAATTTCCCGTGGTGCTATCATGGATGGAATTTTTTTCCTAATTTCTTTCTCAGTGAGCTCCTTGTTGTGTACACCATTGTTGTGGATTTTTTGTGTTGTGATTTTGTTTTATCCTGCTACATTGCTGAAATTGGTTAGTAATTCTAAGAATCTTTTGGTGAAATTCTTTAGATTTTTTAATGTACAGTATACTAGATCCTACAAATAATGATAATTTGACTTCCTCCTTTCATATATATACATATATATTCATATATATCTCATATATATTTCATATATATCTTCATATATATTTATATATATATATGTATTATTTTCTCTTGCCTGGTTGCTGTACTAAATGTTTTAGTGCTATGTTGAGCAGAAGTGATGGTGGATATTCCTTTTTTCAGATTTTAGAGGAAAATTTTCTCTTTTCCTCCATTTAATAAGATGCTGGTCATTGGTTTGTCATAAATGGTTTTTATCAGGTTGAAGTAAGGTTCTTTTACACCTATATTTTTCAGGGCATTTATAATGAATGGATTTTGGATTTTGTCAAAAGCTTTCTCTACAGTGATATGATCCTGTGGGTTTTGGCCTTACTTCTATCTATATGGTGTTTTGCATATATTGATTGGTTTATATTGAACAAAGCTTGCCACTCTGGATGAAGCCTATTTGGTCATGATGATCTTCTTGATGATATGTTGCACTGTATTTGCCAATATCTCATTGAGCATATTTTTCTCAATGACATGTTTTCCAAATTTTCTAGACAAAAAAGCTAACCCAATTCTTTCCTTCACTTAGTAGTCTCTATCAAATGCCGCTCTCCAAAGACCTTCTAAGTGAACAACTGGGCTCTTTATTAAATAATCCACATTCAGAAGAAAGGTGTACATGCAGAAAGATGATTATAAGATTAGTTACTAACCTTCAAAAGAAATAATTCTTTCCTGATGCTATACACATGGATTTATATCTTGGTATTATTGGACAGGGTATGCTTTCCTGACATGCCAAAATCAAATATTGAGTCTTAAAATACAGTGAATCTATAACCACAACCCTCTTTCTTGATAAGTCATGAGCCAATCTTTCACGGTGTTTCTGGAATTTGGCTTCTTTATCCTGTCACTTATCAGTTTCTAAATATTCAGTCCTGTATCATTTTCCTAGCTATTCCTGCACCTTTTGCTCTGGAACCCAAAAAATCCTGGGAACATAGGCACTGGGAAGTTGAGGTTTTCTGTGTTAAACCTCTTCATGTTTTCTCGGGATGAATTGACCAAAAGATTCAATGCAGCACATGACTTTCACTCTGGGCACTCAGCAAATATTTGTTGACTAATTGGCAACAATTTCTGGTCTACTTGTGAGAAAATGAGGAGGTAAAATAAATTAGCCATCATGCTTCCCTAGTTACTCAAGGGAAGTGTAATTAGAGGCTACACACAGTGACAACATAGACATCTGGTCAGGAAAACCTACGGGGGGCAGGGGACTACTGGGTCTGCTTCCTGTAAACACTCACCCAAGCTATTTCAGTAAGATGTAAAAGGGTGAAGGTAGTGTTTGAGGTGGATTTGTCTTTATTTTTTAGTCATCAGTAAAAGCCTCTATTACCAACAGAGATGACACTGAATTATGAATTACTCACTTAAAATATGATGTCAGAGAATGTTCTCTTTCTTCACCCTCATCCCCAGGAGCCTGCTCCAGACAGTAGCTGGTCTTGTTTTGAACAACTCCAAAGAAATGTTGGAGGAAGAGTTGTCCATGCTTGTTCGTTTGCTTGTGTGGAAACACAATGAAGCTATCTCTAGTAAAAACACCAGCATCGGTACATATAAGCATACGTTGATTTCTTGTAGAGTCTAGACTCATTTTGGAAGAAGGAAAAATGTGTTTCTCTTTCTATATATACATATTTAGGGTCTCCGGATAAGAAGAAATGTTTCCCTTGCCCTGATGGCTTTGGCTGAAATTTGCAGTTCTAGCCAAAACTCTCTCTAGAAAGCTGAAAGCCAGGTTTACCCTGTAGGGTATTTGTCACTCTATAAAACACTACAAGATGTTTATCTGACATATAAAAACACCTTCTATATGAGTGAGAGGCAACTCCTTTCAATTCAAAATCAGAAGTCAAACAGGGATGATATAAACCTCCACATATGAAAGATTACATTTCAACGGTCTGTAAATGCAAGGCCTCTATGTTCTATCCACATATGTAGCTCATGAATCACATGCACTTTATTTTGGTTTATTTTAGCTTTTACAACAAGCAGAAGGTCACTAACTGCCTTCTGTGAACTACAGCTAATCAATACTCCTAAGCAATGAGGAGGACAGAAAGAGTGGAGCGGATGTCACTCGGAGCAGGAGAGAGCAAGGTGACCACAAACTCCACACTTCTACAATTTGAGGCAACGTTTTATGTCAAGGCATGGTTTGTGTCAATCAAACATATAAAAGTTACTGTGGCTGCATAAGGCCATAAAGATGCACTTTTAAACTCTTAAAAATAAGGTACCATAATTACATCTTATAGGACTGCATCCCAGGAGTCTCTTTGCTGTTTTTAAGATACCCATGGTGGATGAGGTAAAGGAAAGGGGAGGGAGAGAGGAAACTCTTTGAGTTCTGTGTGCAAAAACAATGCAAAATCTGTTCACATTCACATGTAGGATCCTCTCTCTTCCTCCCTCTCTCTCTCTCTCTCCCTCTCTCTCTTTCTCTCTCTGATTTATTAACTTTAATAGCTGTGGTATCTCTCTCAACCTTGGGTTTGAGAACTGAAGTCATTATAGTTCATGAATTTTTTTTCCTTGAAGTAATCTCCGGTAGTGTGAGTCACCTGGGAAAGTGAAACAGTATTACATGTTTTAACCCTTAACTAGCATCCTATAAATTTGTGCTTTAAATTAGACTTTTGTTCATTCACTGCAACAGTATCTATATAGCAATGATAACCTTGTACCTCAGAAATTTGTCATTGCAATCACTAGTTTTGTTACTGACAGTTTAATTTCAGAACACTAAGTTCTAGGAGGTAGAGTTCAACAAAGACACTGTGCAGGTGTGGCCTGCGTCCCTTCAGCCTTGATGGAGGTAACCTGTCAGTGCTGGTGCTGCGTCTTCTATCTTAGGTGGAATATTATATGTTACCTCTCTCTGTCTACTGTTTCTAAACTTTGTGACCTTAAATTTGTCCAAAGGTTTGCTATGGAAAAACAATGACCTAGTCTTATAAGTTTATGGAGAAAGTATTTGCCCACAATTTGTTATTTGCCTACAATTTGAAAATGTATGAGACACTTTCCTCTGTTAGCTTTAATGCCATTTTCTATAAAATAACTGAATTACACTAGATGGTCATGAAATCACTTTAAACAAACAATATCTAGTTGAAGACAAACACGTGGGGAGGTCCAGTGGTGTAGGCTCTGTCAATAGGTCATTGTGCTATTGGAGATGCAACATTTCATACAATTCCAAACATCTATCTCAGTGAGGCAGAGCTCTCAATCTGAGTGTAACAGGTTTAACCAACATATTAAAATGAACAGAGATGAGCCTGCAAGAGTAGAAGTTCACTGGCTCAAAGCTACTGGAAAGCCATTGTATGTTATGACTACGATCTATAAGCCATGAGAGGTATCCACTATTCAATGGAAAGTAACATGTAAAGACTTATGAACAGGAAGCAAATGAGAGGAACATATAAAGTGCATTTAAATTTAAGAATCAAATGAAAAACCTGAACCGTATTCACTAGGATGAAGACTACAAAGAGGGACAGAAGGAGAGTAACCCACTTGGGCCCCCCTTCTGCTCCTCTCTTAGAAACTTTCTTTTCCTCAATAAATATATTCTGCTCTTAACCTCCGTTGTTCCTAAAATTCATTCTTTGATTTTAGAGAACACAAACTCGAATGTGTCCCAGATATCGTTCGGGTTGGGAGTTTTTATTTTCCTATATCACATGGGAGGTTCCCCACCAAGATCCTTGGACAGAGGGTTTCACTATACAGTTCTGTCTGGCCTTGAACTCACTTTGTAGCCAAAGCTGATCTCAAACTCACAATGATCCTATGGCCTCAGGCTCCCAAGGTCTGGAATAACTGGCGTGCCCCAGCACTCCTGTCTATAATGTTTCATTGCTTATATCAACTTGAGAAGTGTAGAAATTTAACTCAAATGGCTCAGCAACTCCTCCCCCAAGGTGTAGAAGAGCCCTGGGGAGACTCATCTCCTGGATGGTACAAAAGGGAAATGAGGGAGGGCGGATCTGCTTCTGTTCCTCAGGGGAGCTCCAGTCTTTGCCTTCAGCTTGCGTATCATCTCCTGGCCCCCAGCGCGCACCTATCGGCCTCCTGATATGGACTGGTGTGGACACGCAGTGAGCTCCAGACTTTGGACTGAAACCTTCAGTCTCCAGAGTGCAGACCCCCTCTGCACGCTTCCTCATCCGACTCTGTGGCCCACCATCGAAAGCCAAACTTGTACTTTCTTATACATTGGCACATCTTGTGTTATACCTGTTTCTGTAGTAGAACACCAACTGATACAAGGAGAGTGGAGGAAAGTACAGCCTAACACAAAATACAGAAATCAAGAAGACGTACCGGGAAGGGCCAATGCCACCACTTACTATATTTTACAGAGTAATTTTTTTATCTCTGATAATGCATACCTTTGACTTCATTTAATTCTACAGCAAATTTTTAATGGAAAGTGAGTTAAAGAGATAGTTTATACATTAACAAGTTCAGTTTCAGGTTAACTTATTCAATGACAGAAGAAAATTTTATAATACTATTTATTTAGTTGATAAAGAGAGAATTCAAAGATGGCTGAACACAAAACAATAATTAATTTAAGTCTGAGTTTATCTGGATTAGAACAGGGACTGAATCCAAGAGAGGTCATTTATTAATTAAATAGTAACAGACTGCCTTGGTGCCCATCTGATTGGTTTCATATTTTAAAAGTAAGTGAAATCTACGGAGAGGGAGCAAGGAACATTAAAAATACTTAGAGGAAAGCCTTTAATAAGAAAAGGTGAAAGAGGTCAGGGAACTGGGAAAAAGCACCATCAGATAGGGGAAGACACGTCCTATTGTTGAGGAGCAATGCCAGGCTTTCTTTATACCCCTTCTTGAGTCCAAATCCACATCTCCACGACTGCACAAAACCTACATTTACATTCATTCCCATTAGAATCTTAAAGTTATCATTTGATTTTCAAAGTTGTGATCTCTTACAATCCCTATTGTATCCTAATAGAAAGGACTCTAACAGAATAAGAGGGCTTTAATTTCAAACTTACTGAGCCAGTTTCAACATTTTCAATCTTTTAGTCTCCACTTTGCCAATCTATTCTCCATCTCATATGAGAATTAGCAATGTGGTACTGTTAAAAGAGTGTTCTACCGTACCTAGTGAAGATCAAGTACCTAGGCATATCTCCATCTGAAAATATTTTAATGCTTTATTAAAAATTTTGTCCGGATAAAGTCACAGCTTGAGGTAGCAAGTTCTTCCACAACGTAGGTTACATCAAAAATTGAAATTTGTAGAACTGTACTTCTGAAACTAATAAAATACAAACCTATTAAAAAGAAAAAATATCATGGATATAATTTTATTACAAAGTTGCTTAAGTAATACACAAGCAAAAAGAGAGACAAGACCTTGAGTTTATAGCTCTTTAATGACCAAAAAATTAAGTAAGCAAATCTTCACATTAACATAAAGCAAAGCATTACTATGAATAAGGTGGATGATTTTCTTGCTGAAAGTCAATTATAGGTATTGTATTCATAGCAAGAAGATAAGACTTCTAATACTGTCCTATGAACCTGTTCAAATAAGCATTGCATTTTTGTACTCATTAGTGTTAACACCTTGGAGGTTGTTTTTTTGTTGGTATGTTGGAAATCATATCTTTTAGCAATCAAAACAGCCAATTTTAATGAATGGTATGAGATATTTGCATAAATATATTTTGTTTCCTTGAAAATATATTTAACATTAGAGTATTAATTGAGCCTACTTTTATTAGACAATGAATTCAATTATTACTGCATCTGCAGACAAATGTTATCAATGCCAGTGACACGCAGTGATTTAGCAGCTGAATCTGTAGGATGAGTATGGCAGTCATCTGGGTTCAACATCCCTGCATAACCAGGTCCTGTGTGATAAATCAGTTAGTCTGTCATTGTCTCCATGGCAACTACCACAAAATCTTAGATCATTTGGTATCTTTTATTTTTATTTAGCAAGGAAGTGGTTTGTCTTCTTTTTAAACTTTAATTTTTATTAGTATATGTTTACAGTACATGCTAATTACATTTATTGCAGGAGTTGGTATATGTATATCATATCTTAATGTTTTTCCCCTGCTCCCTTCTCCTCCCCATCTCTTAGTCCCCTCTGTTTTGCAAAAGATCTATCTTCTGGTTTCCTATTATCCATCTTTTATATTTATTACTGGGTTTCTCAACTACAGCCTCAGCAGCAGTGACCATAATAAGTAGCTCTATAAACCAGGAGACATGACATTGTAATGCAAGTTTACAAAATGTAGACTGTAGTGTAAGATTATATAATGTAGAACTTAATTGTGCAATTAAAATAAAAGGCCCAAATAAAAAATGATGTCAGAGAAACTAGTGGATCCCCAAGAGTAGGTATTTATATTGGGGAAGAAAATAACATTGGAGGAGCCCAAAAATGCTGCTTAGGAAAGTTTTTTGTGGTGTGCACATATGTATTATAAAAATATATGTGACATATCATATTCCTAGGGAGAGATAAGTTGCTCTAACCTTGCCTTGAAAAACTTTATCTTATGAAAACAACCACATGATTTAGCTATGGCAACCTGTCTTTTTTTTTTTCTGGGAGATAGAAAACAACTCTGAAAACAGGACAAATAAAATCCTTTGGAGAATTATTCAATGAAAGAATTTAAAAGAGGTCTGCTAGATCAATGGATCCAAGTGTAGTTGATTGTCTTACAATGCCAATGAGTTTAAAGGGGGAAAAAAAGGACAGAAAAAGAGATGGCCGAGCCCGGGCTTGCGGCGGTGACTACTGATGACGGGTCTGGCAAAGAAAAGTCAAAATTGGACAGAGCAATCTATTCAGGCCTCTAAAAACTTTCCTAGAGGAATTTGATTTCAAGACAAATGAATACCTTCCCCCTCCCCCTGTCTGTGTGGAGCTGTGCCTCAGACAGCGGCGGGAACTCCTGTGAGCTGCTGCCACCCCACACACACCAGCTTGGAACCAGGCAGAGACCCAGACAGCTCTAGGGGCCTGGGGTCCACTCCCTGCCCCTCTCCTCTGCCCCTATCCATAGGTCCGAGTGGAGCTGTGCATCTGTTGCTGCCTCCCACACACACCAGCTTGGGACCAGGTAGAGACCTGGACAGCTCTAGGGGCCTGGGGTCCACTCCCTGCACACACACACACACACACACACACACACACACACACTGTTGGAGCAGAGCTGTGCCTCTGACAGTGGCAGGAATTCTGGTGAGCCGGCCCCACATCTGCCCCATCAGTTTGGGAGAAAGGAAGCCCCAGACAACCTCAAGGGCCTTGGATGCTCCTCCCTGCCCCCACCCTGCACCCTTAGGGGAGCTGAGCTGAAACTCAGACAGTTTCAGGGAACTCAGTGACTGCATACCTACCTCTCTTCTGGTATGGGAACTGGGCAGGGTAGGGGCAGTGTATGGAGACATGGTCACCACCACCTACCCACTACTATACCCCAGTGGAAACAAGGCTAAAACCTGGACAGCTTGGGGAACCCTTGAGTGGGAACTAAGCTAAGCCATAGCAAACTGTGGGAGCATTGGGGATCACATCCTGCCCACACACATACACCACTGAGAGAGTCACACTGAGCATGAGGGACTTTGGGTCCTATCTCCGCTACTACGACATCACCCAGAGAGTGAGGCTGAGCTCCAAGGAACCTCTGCATCTTTGAAAATGACAAAACGAAGGAGCAAAATGTAATCTCAGACCTCTACCCCTCCCAGAATAAGTCCAGGAGATATTAACACAGACGAATTTGGCAGTCATACACTTGGAATTTCTAAAATGATAGCACCTGAAGTAAAGAAACAATTCCATCAGGCAATAGAGGTCATCACATCTGAAATAATGTCTGAGGTAAAAAAAGAAATGACATCAATAATGAAAGAATTGTTTAGCACATCTAAAGAAGACATGGAAAAAATAGAGAAGCATAGTAAATTATTGGACATCTTGAATGAACAGTATAGGAAACAACAGGAATACATAAAGCAGATTCAAACAGATATCCAGGAAATTAAAACTTCCATCCAAAGCTGGCAAAACTGCTTGAACGAAGCTGAAAATAGACTCTCAGACCTTGAAGACAGCATTGCTCTGAATGACCATGAAAGGAAGGATCTAAAAATAACAAGAAACCAAGAAATAACAATTCAACAGTTGCAAGATAAAGTGAAGAAAAGCAATGTAAGATTGATAGTTATCAATGAAACAGCAGGTGTCAGTACAAATTATATTTTAAAAAAACTATTTGCAGAAGTAATAGCAGAAAATTTCCCAAGCATGGAAAAAGAATTGGACATCTGGGTAAGTGAAGCATATAGAACTCCAACTAGCCATAACTAAAATAAATCTATACCCAGACATATAGTGATCAAGATCCCAGAAATTCAACAAAAGAACAGATTATTAAAAGATGTGAGAGAAAAGAAAGATATCACCTACAAAGGAAAGCCCATCAGAATCACAGCAGATTTCTCAGCACAAACCATAAGTCAAGAAAAGCTTGGAGTGAAATATTGCAGGTCCTGAAAGAAAACAACTTCCAACCCAGACTGATGTATCCTGCAAAACTATCCTTCAAAATTAATGGAGAAATAAAATTTTTCCACAATAAAGATCAACTGAAGAACTTCATGAGCACCAAACCAACCCTACAAATAGTTGTAAAAGATATTCTAGAAATGGACAAAAAAGACCACAACTTTAAGAACAACAACAGAAAGGAAACACCAACCAGAGCAAGCAATTAAACAGAGGGAAACAAGAGAAACTATCAGCAGGAAAGCAACATGATAAAGATAAGCCAATACATATCACTTATAACCATCAGTTTAAACAGACTCAATTCACCAACCAAAAGAAGTAGACTGGAAGACTGGATCAAGAAACAAAATCCAACAATATGCTGTATAAAGGAAACATTTAACTCAAAAGGAAACTCATAGACTGAAAATTAAAGGATGGAAAACAATATTCCATGCCACAGGAACCCAGAAAAAAGAAGGTGTCCCTATTCTGTTTGCAGACAATGGGAACTTCAAACCAAGAACAATTAAAAGAGATAAAGAAGGTCACCACATACTTGTGAGCGGAAAACTTCAAGAGGAAGAGCCAACAATCATAAACACCTATGCACCTAACACAGGAGCACCCAAGTACATAAGACAAATTTTAACAGATGGAAAAATGAACTAAGCACCAACACAATCATAACAGGAGATTTCAATACCCTTTTATCACAAGGAGATACATCAACTGGACAAAAAATTAGCAAAGCAATAACAGATCTAAACCAAACATGTGAACAAAAGGCCTTAGTAGACCTGTACAGAGTGTTCCATCCAACAGCATCAGAATACACTTTCTTCTCAGCTGCACATGGGACATTCTCTAAAATACATCATATGCTAGCACATAGAACATGTTTAAGGAAATGCAAATGAGTTGTAATTATCTCATGCATACTATCAGACCATGGTGCAATGAAACTGGAAATTAATTGCAAAGGAAATCGCAAGAACTCCATAAACATATGGAAAATAAACAGTACCCTCCTGAACAGTCAATGGGTCACAGATGAAATCAAAGAAGAAATTAAACACTATGTACAATCAAACAAAAATGTAGACACAAATTACAGAAACCTGTGGGATGCAATGAAAGCAGTCCTCAGAGGGAAACTTATAGCAGTGAATTCTTACCTCAGGAAAACACAATAAGCACAAATCTACAATCTTATGCTGCACCTCAAGCTTCTAGAAAATAAGGACAAATCGAACCAAAAGCCCAGAGAAGGCATGAAATTACACAGCTCAGGGCAGAAATTAATGCAATGGAGACTGAAAAAACAATACAAATAATTAATGAATTGAAGAGTTGATTATTTGAAAAAATAAATACAATTGATAAATCCCTAGCCAACCTCATTAAACAGAGGAAAGAAAGAACTGAAATACATGGAATAAGGAATGTAAGAGATGAAATCATTACAGATCTTGTAGAAATTCAAAAGATCGTCAGTACCTACTTTGAAAATCTTTACTTTCACAGGATGGAAAACATAGAGGCAATGGACAAATTTCTTGATACATATGAACTACCAAGGCTGAATGAAGAAGATATAAAAATCCTGTATAATCCTATATTAACAAGTAAAATTGAAAATGTAATAAAAACCTTACCAAGGAAGAAACACCCAGGTCCTGATGCATTTACAGCTGAATCCTATAAGAAATTTAGAGAAGATTTAATGCCAATACTTCTCAAACTCTTTATGGAAATTGAAAAGGAAGGAATTCCCCAACTCATTCCTGGAGGCAAGTGTTATCCTGATAACAAAAGCAGAGAAAGACCCAACCAAGAAAGAGAACTATAGGCCAATCTCCCTAATGAATATAGATGCAAAATTTTTCAATAGAATACTAGCAAACAGAATGCAACAAATCATTAAGAAGATTATACATCATGACCAAGTGGGACTCATCCCAGGAATGAAGGGTTGGTTCAATATACGCAAATCAATTAATGTAATATACCACACATCAATAGAGCCAAAGACAAAAATCACATGATCATCTCAATTGAAGCAAAAAATGCTTTAAATAAAGTTCAACACTTATTCATGACAAAAATCCTACAGAAAATTGGCACAGATGGACTTTATCTCAGTCTGATAAAAGCCATCTATGACCAACCAACAGCTAACATCATTCTAAATGGTTAGAAAGTGAAAACCTTTCCCTTTAAAGTCAGGAACAAGACAAGAATGTCCACTGTCACCACTTCTATTCAATATAGTTCTGGAAATGTTAGGCAGAGCAATTAGACAAGAGAGAGAAAGAAGAGGAATAAGGATAGGAAAATTATCATTATTCACTGATGACATGATACTGTACATAGAAGACCCCAAAAACTCCACCAAAAGGCTCATAGATTTAATAACCAAATTCAGTAATATAGCTGGATACAAAGTCAACAGTCAAAAATCAATAGCATTCCTGTACACAAATGATAAGCAGACTGACAGAGAAATCAGTGAAACCACACCTTTCATGATAGCATCTAAAAAACTGAAATACTTAGGAATCAATCTAACAAAAGAAGTGAAAGATCTATACAGTGAAAACTACAATACTCTGAAAAAAGAGATCAAAGAGGACTTCAGAAAATGGAAAAATATTCCTTGCTTATGGATAGGAAGACCCAACATTGTGAAAATGGCCATATTCTCAAAATTGTTGTACAGATTCAATGCAATCCCCATTAAAATTCCACTAGTGTACCTCACAAATCTAGGGAAAACATTCCTAAAATTCATCTGGAACCAGGAGGGGCCTAGAATAGCAAAACCAATCCTGGGAAACAAAGGAAAGGTATGAGGCATCACAATCCCTGACTTGAAATTATACTACAAAGCTACTGCAATAAAATGAGCATGGTACTGGCAAAAAAAAAAAAAAAAAAAAA
>PVLD010021581.1:0-31141 GCA_004027595.1 Dinomys branickii
GGGTCCAGACCTTGTGGCTCCAGCATTACCGTTCCCCACCCCTTGCAGCTGGGCAATGGGTCTCCGAAGCTGAAGCTACGAATGCCGAAACGAGGGCGTGGGCCAGGGGTGTGCTTGGAGCGGCAACCTCCTCCCTCTCTATCTCGTCTCCCTCCAACTGCGCCATGTCAGATCTGCGATCCCCTCCTCCAGAGGAGGTGCATGAACCTTACTTAATCTTTTCAAATACTCCTCTCAATTTTCAAACAGCTGTGGGAGACCTAATTTTAATATTGATTTACTCGACTGTTTTTTTTACTGAGGGCTTCTCTTGGGTCAGGCACTGCTGTTCCGCGCCTTGACTCAGTGAGACACAGACACTCACGTTACAGAAGAAAAGACTGAAGTTCAGAGAGGCTGAGTAGCTTTTCCAAGATTGCACAGCTAGTTAGTGCTAACTCCAGAATGAAAGCCAAATCTCACTCCGATTCACCCCTGTGGCACACTGCACCCCTTGGGGGTCAGAAACTTCTTGTGTTCAGCTGTGAAAGCCTTAGAAGGGCAAGGGATTTGAAAGTGGAGCTGAGATGGGGAGTTATGACAAACTGATCAGATGGAACAGAAGGAGTTAGAGCAAGAGGTCGCTAAAGATGAGCCAGTGTGGAAGACCTTTCCAACCAAAGGGACCGCTTGTGCCATCTGTCTACACTGCTGGCCCCTGCTGCCCCCTGCCTCTGAGGCTCTGGTCACACCTGCGAGGCTCATAGGTAGCATACCTGCACTCGGCACTCGGGCTCACAGCCTTCCAGGGGCTCTTTGCCATGTGATTTAACCTCAGCAGGCCCCTGGGCCCCTTGTGCAACACACAGCCACGTGGCCATAACGTGGAGGCAGGTGAGTCTCACATCGTGCCCTGAATATTAACACCTACCGTGTGTGGGCATTTGGCGCCAGAGAGTTCCAGGGCCCCAGGCTGTTCCCTGCTTCCTCTGGATGTGGATAGGTCAGGTTTAGGGGATGTGGCATGGGAACTGGCTCTGGAAGTTGGAAAATGCACAAACAGCCTTTGCCTTATGTGACAGGTGGGAAATCGAGAGACCCAGGTAGTTTCCTGAGAACACAGTGGCTAAAATAATACCCCCTCCTCCTTTTCTTGAGAAGTTCTATTACTACATGGCTGGAATAAATGACATAAATCAGCAGCGTATGGCAAGATGACTAGTGACCCCCAAATATGTCCACACCCTAATCCCTGGAACATGTAAACACTGCCTTCCTGGACAAAGGGGGCCATGTAGCTGTGACTGAGCATTTGGTGATGAAGAGGTTGTCCAGGAAGATAGGCTGCAGCCACAATGGTGCTTATAAAAAGGATGTATGGAAAGTCAGAGTCAGAGAGAAAACCAAAGCTCAGAGTGAGTCCAGGGAGGAACTACAAGCCAAGGAACACAGGCAGTCCCCAGGAGCTAGAAAAGGACAAGGATTCTCGCAGAAGCAAGCAACCCTGGTGACACCTTGAATTTAGTCAGTGACACTGGTTTTTGCTTTTTTGCCTCCAAATACGTCTATGTCATTTTAAGCAATGAAATTTGTGTTAAATTTTCAGAGCAACGTTGGAAAACTAATCCTAAATCCAGTGTGGACCTGGAGACATTGTCCTTACCACTTCCTCTTGGAAAGATCATGAAGCCATGTATCTCTCAGACAGAGGGTGCTACCTGATATGGTTTCATCTGGACTATGGACATTCACTGAGCATCTACTGTGCACCAACCAGAGTCCTAGCCATTAAGTATACAGTAAAAAAGGAAACAGATAGTGGGGGAACCAGGCAATGTACAGTTGCACAACAAAATAAGATGCTTTTAAATATTAGCGTACAGGAGGGCCTCTTCAAGGTGGTAACACTTGAGCTGAGATCTAAATGATGAAAAACACATCTGTGTAAAGATCTGGGTGAGTTTACGCTGAAGATAGGGCATTTAGGCAGAGGGAACAGGCAGGAGGACAGAGAGCATTTGGTTTGTTCAAACAAACCAGAAAGGTTGCTACAGTCCAGAAGGTGAGAGGGAAGGAGAGAGGAGGAGAAGGTACCCGCAAGGCTAGGCATTTCAGAACCTTGTGGACATAGTAAGCAGACTGGATTTCGTCTCACAAGCAGTAGATTTGCCGCTACAGGGTTGAAACGGGATAAGGCCGTAAACTGTGATAGCTACAGCTTTTGAAAAGAGTCCTCCAGTCATTGTAAGCATAAGGAGTGTCCTTGTAGGATCAAGGGGAGGGGTAGAGTGGCCCGTGAGAGCTCAATTACGAGACTTCTGCAGCTGAGGATTGATGAGTGCCTGTCAGTGGAGAAGGAGGGAAGTGGGTAGAGTCACGAGCCGTGTGAATTAGCAGGACTCATTTGTAGTTGAGAAAGGAAGACCATGGAGGATGGTCCTGGCATGACCGCTTGAATGAGCAAGTCATTTACTATGAAGCCAAAGTCTACCGACAGGCTTGAAGTTGGGTCTCTTTCTCATCATAGCAAAACTCAGCATCAGCCAATGAACTCACTTCCTTTAGAGGAACTCTGGGCCCCCCCACCTGGCAGGAGGTGATACCCACAGTGGTCAAGCACACAGCCTTAGAGTGCAGTTGTGTGGGATCTAGTTCAATAGCTTTCTAGCAGGAGGATCCTGACTGGTTGTTTAACCTCTCCGTGCCTCAGTTTCCTCATCTGCAAGTGGGGATAAAGAACCCATTTTCTGATGGTGTTGAAGAGTTAGATGAATGAGTGCGTAAAGAACCATTGTACGTCACTGCTGTGGCTGCCCCTGTAGCTGTGGCTGAATTCCAGGACAGACAGCTCTCCTAAGGCAGCACCCGCTGGAGAAAATGGTATTGAATAAAACAGGACCAAATGTGCTCAGGGGATTTATTTCCAGCCCCCACTTACCCCACCACAATGGGGGATAAGATTATTGGAATAGATCCACGCAGTAATTATGTCAGGACCTAAAACATGGGTCCCTTCCCTCCTGGCTTTGGAGAAACTAAAGTTCTTCTTTGACTTTAAATTTCTTCACTTGTCTTGGAGGTCTTTTCGGCTTAGCTGCCTCATCCTTCTCAGATCTTTTCTTCTGTCCCGCTGGAGCCTCCGCCTTGGTCACCCCCTCCTGCTCTGGCAGCTCTTGGACTGCCACTTCCAGCTTGGTCACGTTCTCCTGTGCAGGCAGCTCTTCCACCAACGCCTTCACTTTGGTCATGTTCTCCCGCTCAAGGAACTGCTGCTCAGGCAACTCTGGCTCCGAGTAAGTTCGTTCCTTTTCTTGAACTAACACCTCCTCTTCTATCATCTCGTTTTGCTCAATGGACAATAGCTATTAAAGAAAAGATGGAAAGAAGAGAGGGAGGGGAAAGATGATAAAGAAATGAATTGCTAATTGTGATTGTGACTGCAAGGCTCTTATCAATGCACCCAGAGGGAATCAATCTTTGGCTTGAGCATCCTCATAGATACGAAAGTTCCACCCTTGCCTTGTGGTAAGATCTTTGGGGAGCCACCTTTCTCTTACTCTAAATCCACAGGTGTGGCTACCAACTCCTAACTCCAGGATTGGGCAGGTGGCCAATCAGGTGGCCCAGGCTCAGCTGACCAGGCCCCCCACCCAAGACACATACTAAGATACTAAGTGGTGTTTACTTAGCTGGGAGGATGTTGGTTTGGAGCTTTGGGGAAATGACTACCTGAGAATGAAGCACATAGAAGAAACCAGAGATGAGAAGGCAGAAAGCAAATCTGAGCTTCTGCATCCACCCATGTCTACCAGTTGTGTGGGATAAATTTCACTGTTGCTTCAATAGAGAGCAGTCTTTGATATATACAGCAGAAATCCAGATAGCACCAGAAGATGGTCGCACTGAGGTGCAGTTAGGGGGAAGAAGGGATTGTGGTTCTACCCATCAGGAGAGGGTAGAATCCCAAGATATCTGTTTGCCAGCTCAGGAAAGTGGACCAAGGGACCACAGCCTTAGCTGCTGGGCATCATCTTAGGACCTTGCCATTCCTGATATTTCTAAAGTCTGCCATTTCTACTTCCTCTTAGTAAATGCCCTGGAAATAAAAGTTGCTAGTACAGCCACACAAACTGGATAGTTGTCCATCCATCCTCAAGAGTCTCCAGACCCCATATTATGCAATTCTTGGCACCGTGTTTCTAGTGCATGGAGTTCCTGGCAATGCTGTGAGGGAGAGAGTAGCTCAGGATGGGGCCTTTGCCCCTACCTCATCCTCGTCTTCCATCCTAGTCTTGACTTGGCTTTCCAGGAACTCAGAAATGCCCTTCATGCTGTGTTCTCCTGTATATGTCACGGCCTGGGAAGGAGACAGAACATGGTTAGGACAGGAGCCTCTTCCTGCAAATCACTCATGGATCCCAGCAGAGATCAACCCAGGGTTGAATTCCTGGCTACCTGAGTATTTGGGGCAGATTCTTAGCCTCCCTGAGCTTCATTTCCATAACTATAAAACAAGATACTAAATATGTTTCCATCATAGGATTACAGTGTTGTGGGTCTCAGCGTGGACTCTAATACCGCCCACGAGGCTTTAACCCACACTGCATTACTCATCAGCATGACTTGCTTGAGGAACCTGTCTGATTCAGTTGCCTTGTCTGTAATGTATAGCTAATAATAGTACTTTTTTATGGTGTTGTTATAAATATGAAACAAACTAATATATCAAAAGTGCTTAAAATGGGGCCCAGCTCACAGTAGTACTATATACTTTTGCCATTATTATTATTATGACTATAGTGCTATAGTAAGAATAATTATGTATGCATGTATGTATGTATAGAGGTTTGAGATGGAATCTCCCTATGTTGCCGGGCTGGCTTTGAGTTCCCAGATTTAAACAATCCTCCTGCCTCAACTTCCCAAGTAGCTGAAACTACAGGTGGCCACGTCACCGTATCCGTGCTACATAGTTGTTACTTTATAAAGAGCCCAGCACACAGTTGATGTCCAGTCATCAGGGTTCCCTCTCACTTTTGGTGAAGGGAAGATTAAGAAGCTACATATTGCCCACTTGGTTGTCTAAACTCATTTTTAGGTAATTAAAATGGATGACTCAGCCTCATTCGCCATGACCTGTCCACACACATCTTCTGCACCAGGCGGCTGGCGTCACCACAGTGCCGTGGCCTCCTCCTGCCTACCTCTGTTCACATTCCATTGCCTACCTGTGCTTTGAAACTATTCTTTCCATCTGGTTTAAATCCTTTCCACTCTGCAGAGTCTCAGGAGTGCATGAAGACTTGGACCATACCTGCCCTCCAAAACCCTTTCCCTTCATTCCCATTTCATTTAGGGTTGGACCCTTGTGCTATGATGACTTCTCCCCCACGCTCAGTGACACTTTTTCTCAGGAGCTTCTTTGGTTGACACTGTCCTCTACATGCCAAAGTGGCCTGGAGAGTATGTCCCACCAGCAGCGGTTAGGTTGGTCAATAACTATAATCCCAGGTTGACAGAGGCGTGATAGTGTCTAGCACACATTTTCCCTTTCCCCAGTCCTCCCATGGACGTTGCCCCCACCTCATTCCATGTAAATGGGGGAGCTCCCTCCTGAGTGGTAACCATGTAACCTAAGACCAATCAAAACTTCCACATCCACATCTGTTTGGCCACACTGTGTGGGTCAGGAATGCATCACTATCCTAAGTTGTGCACAGTTATGTATAGTAAGTCTTAGTGCTTTAATGGAAGCTACTGAAAAATAATCTTTGAACTTGAGCAGAGCATACAGGAGACTGGAGATGAGAATGAGGCTGCTTCGGTAGAAGGCAGAACTGGTGATAGGGAGAAACCAAATCCCCTATGACAATATCACAATGTTTTTAATCATGAGTCCCAAGAGCTTCCCACCTGCTCAGAATCAGTTGGGAAAAGCCTGAAGAATGGGTAGTAGTCCGGGTTCATCAGCTGGATATCATTGGCTGTGATGTCAATCTTGGCGATGGTGACTGTGGAGTGGTTTTGATACCTCCTGCCCAACTCCTCCAGCAGTGGGAACAGCACCAAACACTTCTCAGACCAGGGTGCATCTGGAAGAAAAGGATCTTGTTCAGGGGACCCTGAAAGCCAATGCCACTCCATAAGCACCATCTCTATGTTCTTATGGCATGGTTGCTTTGCAAATTATACTCGCCTTCTTTTATATATTAGATCATATTTACATTTTAGTCGTAGTTCATGATCACTATTAAATAAACTAGAAAGAAAGCTGGGCATGGTGGAACAGGCCTGTAATCCCAGAACCTTGGGAGGCTCAGGTAGACATATTCCATGTTCAAGTCCCCTTAGCAACTGAGACCCTATGTTAAAATATACAATAAAGAAAGACTGGGGATGTAGTTCTATACAAAGGCCCTGAGTTCAATCGCAGTACTGTAAGAGACAGCTAGAGAACGAATGTGACTATGAGTGTGTGTGCACGTGTGTGTGTGTGTGTGTGTGTGTGTGTGTGTGTGTGTGTTAACTGATGGTTATCTTATAACACCTAGCTAAACCAAATCAGTATGGTTCTGGGGTAGAAGACCCACCTGAGGATTTTTGCCAATAGCATAAAAGGAGGACTAGAGGGAAAGATGGTGTGCTGTTGATTCTCCTGGAGAAGTTTATCAAACTGACTTTCCTGATGTGAACTCAGCTGTTCTCATTGTTGGATCCTCACTTTCACTGAGGATGGCTGTGGTTCTCTTCAGAGGAACTCTTGTCCTTACTGTGAGAGTCACTTCCTGGCTCCAGTGCAGGTTCTTCAGCCTGCTAGCACAGAACCTTTATTCTACTAGAGCAGACTTTCTAGCTTCCACCACTGACCTTTGGGCCTTCCCAGTGCAGATCCTTGATACAGACTTGCATAGCACATTGTCACAGGCTTTAGGCCTCCAGTTGGAAGACACTGCCATAGATTCTAGGTCTTCAGCTAGACCCGAGCAGGACATGGCCATGGGATCCAAACCCTCAGTTGGACTTTTTGGGTCTCTAGTGGATGGACAGATCTCTTGTACTCTTCCACATTTGACTTTTTGAGTGAATATTATAAAATAATCCTATAAATTTTGTGTCCCGTATTAAATCTATTCCCTTGTAAACCTTGACGACAGTAGTGTGTGTGTGTGTGTGTGTGTGTGTGTGTGTGTGTGTGTGAGATAGCCCAGGGGTTTTCCAATGGAAGTTAAACTACTTGACCCAGGGGTTTTCCAGTGTGGGATAACCTACTTGCCCAAGGTCATCCAAAAATTAGCAGAGGAAATAAGATTTGAAGATAAGATACTTTGACTTGTTACCATCATACTACAAATGTAACATAACATAAAATAATGAAACATTTCAGTCCCTTGGAAGAAGACATGACCAAGAAGCAAGCAGGTATGCCCAAAACTACAGCACACACAGCTGCTCCTGGAAAGGGGCCACAGTACTTTCTTAGGGACAGTTCTTGGGTCTTTGAGTGTGGCAGGCTCCTGGCCTCCAGCAGCTTTCCAACCCAAGGAAGCCAAGCTCAGCCTCTGCCTCTGTGCAGGGTATGGCCTCAGTGCCCCATACTCTGTCTTTGCATGAAGCTCTGCCCATTTACAATCCAAGGGCCTCCATGACTGCCCTCTTCCCGATAGCATCCTAGGGCCCCTGGAGTCCAGCAGGTCCTGCGGTGGAACAAGAGGGGACACAATGGCTGCTTCTCCAGGGGGCCAGTCCTGCTTCCAAGAAAATGAGGTTACTTTTGTCTTTGATCAGAACCAGATGGATATTCTCTAAACTCCCAGTGTCAGGGACATACAAAAAGCTGTGCCTAGCCCTTCATTTAAAGCCAGCAGATTGCAGTGATTCACCTGCACAGACCTCAGACATTTCCCCTCGGTAGACAAGAGTTCATCTGAGTAAGATTGTAAGAGGCCTGCGTGGTGCAATCAATCCATGATGGCATAGAGCATTTTTCTCAGCTTTTGGCCTTGCTACTCACTGGTGACTTGGGATAAGAGAAAGAACCTCTCTGAGCCTGAGCTCCCTGACTTATGTTGTGGGGATGACTCATACCTTCTTCACAGGCTTGTGTCTACCACCTTACAGCCACTCCTGCCTGGCTCACTGCCAGTACTCATTCAATGACAACTCTGCCTATTAAAATAAAAGACGCCTGAAGCAACTTCAGAGCCCTCTCTCCTGCATCCCACAGCAAGACAGGAGACATTGGGCTTTGATTCTCATGTGTGAACCAGAAACCGTGGGAAAGATAATAGGTCTTAGGTGAACACTGGAAATAATTATAAGACAGGGATAAAAAAAAAACAACAATAATAGTTGTCATTTATCAAGTGTTTCCAGTATGCCAGGCACTATGCTAAATCCCTTACGTGAAGACTTTGGGTCCCTGTCCAAATATGGGCCATTGGGTAAGTCATACAGAAACCAAAAGTAGGGCAGTTCTGGACAGCAGTGTGAGTCAGACTGCCTATGTTCAAACTCCAGCTCCAGCACTTACTAGTTGTGTGGCCCTGGAGAAATTCCTCCACCTTCCCAGTCCTCCATAAATGTGAGGGTAATAGCTACTTCCAAAAGCATGACAGAGGATTAAATGAGACAAATGTGCAGTGGCTCAGCGTGAGGTATCCAGTCAGTCAGCTGTGACATTAATAATACTAATATTGTTACAGAGAGCTACTGGCTTGGGTTATGTCAAAAGCATCCCATACGTTCAAGAAGTAGGCTGCAGGGAATAGAGTGGCATTGTAGCTCAGAGCATCATTTTTTTTTTTTCAGTACTAGGGGTTGAACCCAGGGCTTTCCCACTGAGTTATCTCCTTTGCCCTTTTTAAATTTTTTTTAAATTTTGAGACAGGGCCTCACTAAATTGCCCAGACTGGGCTCCAATTTGCAACTCTCCTGCCTCACCCTCCCAGAGTGATGGATTACAGGAGTGCTCACAGCCTCTTGGTCCAAGCTCTCCAAGTGTCTTGATCCTTAGCTTGGTGCGTTAGTGGGTTCTGGAGACTGAAGTGCCTGAGAATTCATGAGCAACCTTTGAAAAGTAATGTTGAGGCCCCTGGTTTCCCCTTGCCTCTATGGAAGTACTTACAGAACATCACGAACACATCCCTTTCCTTGTCAAAGACGACTACGTTGAAATTCTTCCCCACAAGCTGCTTAACTAGACCTTGGTCCCAATATTTTGGAATCTCTTCACTGGATTGATGTTTCTAGGAAGCAAAGTTAAGAGGTCCAACAATGTCCAGAAAGATACTCAAAACTGGGCTCCTGCCCTGACAGAAACCATGAAAGTCTTTCTCTTGTATTTTCATAAGAGCTTTTGGGAAATGCTGAGATGGACCATGAGCTTGATGTCAGCCCTGGATTATCTAGGCAGGTTGGAATCAGAGCCTGAGGAGGAAGAAGAGCCCTGGCCTGAATTAAAGCTCTCTAGTATGTGACTCATAAGATTCTTAGATGAGCACAGAGTTCATGTCTTTTACATCTTATAGAAATACGTTGTGGTGTTCTTGAGTCTAGCAGGCAGTGTGGTTTGTGCCCCTATGAAGTCATCCAAGCTTCTGGTGATATTCTCTTTCCCCAGGATGGCCTGAAGGTGTGGGGAAGTTAAGTCAGATCTGCTAGAGGTGGCCTTTTCCCTGGTGAGCACTACAGGGGGCAGGGGAGGAGGGAGGGGGGAGGATAATGGAATCACCACAGTGAGGAGCCCAGAAGCCCAAGCTCACGGGGGAAGACACCAAGGAGACTGTGAAATGGGATCGGGAGACTGGAGGCCAGGAGAAGGGTGAAGAACTGTAGCAGTGTGTGTACTGCAGGTGGGAAATGACAGGAGAGGAAGCTTGAAATCAGGCATTTGGAGGGGCTTCCGTGAGAGCAGGCGGCTGGGGACTGGCTGGGCCCACCAGTTATTGGAGAAGTGAGCTTGGGGTCTCAGACGTAGACAGCTCCAGAATGAGGGCAGAGTAGTGGTGGAGGACAAGACAACAATCAGAAGCTTAAATCCTAAGAGGCCAAGAGGAGGTGGTCAAAGGACAGCAAAAAGGGTGCACAGCAGGTCTTCTGAAGTCCAGCAGTGTGGGATCTAAAGAACCTGGGGTTTGAAAGTGAAAGGCAAAGAAATGGTTTTGGAAGTGACACGAAGGACGCAAGCTTTCCACACAGCCTTGTGACAATGGAGGTAAGAGAAGCGCAGTGTCCACTGAGAAGGCTGCAGGAAAAGCAGTGTCCTCAGGCAGAGGGAAAGAGGTCATGGAAATACGCAGAGGCAAGGTGGCCACAGATGTGGGGCTCACTGGAAGAACCCCATCTCCTCCTGTCTTTCCATAATATTCTTAAAGAATGCCCCCTCTACTCTCCAAGGCACCCTGGTTTGGAAAATAAATAATGTACTACCCCTTCTGCAGCAGGGCAGTTGAGCATACAGCAAGTGCCAAATAAACAGTTCCAGATGCTGATTCTGAGGCTCTCCCCCATTATGACGATGGAGACCCCCGTCCTAGCCTCACTCAACTGAAAGGTTCCTGAAGCCTTTGAGGCTACATCCTGGTTGCTGTCTGCATTCCACCTGTGTGCCCTCCCCAAACCAAGAATCTACCCTTGGGCCAAGCACATCTTCCCAAGGACAACTCTAATGGCTGCGAGGGAGGTCAGAGCCTCCTTCCAAAGGGTAAGTCAGCCTTCTCCTGTGCCTGTTGTCCTCTTCAAAATTCACTTTACAAGTAAAGAATTCATGATGGGATTACAGGCTCAGGATAGCTCAACATTTGGGTGGATTCAAAATGGAGAAATAGGAAGAATTTCCTCACACTGAGCTATGAAGTTGACCTTGATTCTGCCTCTTAATTCAGGTGACAAAAGCCATCAAAGTTCCACAAAACATGATTTTGAAGTTCCAGAGAAAATTTATCTGAGGACAGGCTTACCTTGGCAGTTCTATTCAGGAAGCTTCTGCCAAATATCTTGAGGTTGGCATAGGTTATCTCATCTGAAGGCATCTTGTACCGGGCATCAGAGCTCAAGTTTAGGATTTGAACAGATGGGACATCGAACTTTGTGACCTGGAAATACTCTAAGATATATCCATTTCTGCGTTCATCCACATCCACAACAATGAAAAGGATCTGCCAAAGCAAACAAAATTGTTATTCCTCCAGACCTTTTTCCAAGGAGAGAAGTGAGGAGGAAGCTGTGTGCTAATGGAATGTAAACAGGGGGACTCTGGAGCCCCTCTGAAGGACTTAATGCAGGCCGTCTCCTGTCCAGCAGGCGCAAGCCAACGCTGAGTACACAGACAGGCAGCAGCTTCCAGCCTGGCTTCAGTTTCTCATGCTGTGCACATCTTCACAGCTTCATGAAGTCGGGAAGCTCTGAGCTTTTATCCTAAGTCTGTACTTCAGTTTCCTTGTCTATTAAATCATGATTATAACAGTACCTACCTTAGAGGCTTATGACAATTAAAAAGCACAGTGTACTCTTCCATGATGGGCAGATAGAAAATGTCCCATACATGCCAATTCTTGTTGTTCTTCAAAATTATTCTACCAAGGAAACCCATGCTTTCATTCAATTATTCATGCATAAATATTCATAGAGTAGCTACTATGCACTAGGCATTGTACTAAGCCCTGGGGATACAACACTGCCCAAAGCAGACAAAATCCCTGCCTTCATAGAGCTTATACTCTAGTGGTGAAAGCAGATAATAAGTGATTCAGAAGTAAAGGGGACTAAGGCAATGGGAAAGGGCCATGGGATAGAGTGCACAGATGAGGGGAAGCAGGAGCTCAGTAAAGTCAGGGTGATCAGGGGAGAAGGGAAGGAGGTGACATTTTAGCTGAGAGCTGGGTGATAAACAAGTCAAGCAATGGGGATCTAGGGAACAAAAACTCTGAACGCAAAGGTCTAGCAGCAAAGCAGTAAAGGCCCAGTGTCCTGGGAAAAACCAAAAAAGGTCATGTGGCTCCAGCACCATGAGGCAAGGAGTCCTGGGAGATGAGGTCAGAGGCTGTCAAAGGTGAGGTCAGAGGTCCAGGAAGAGCTTCAGTTTGGTTTAAATGTAACAGGAAGCCATGGAAGGACAGTAAGCCAAACAGTGACATGATGGTCATTTTTAAAGGGTCACCCTGGTGTGGAAGAAAAGTAAGGGGGTAGTGGGGAGGTAATTTAGAGGCCCCTGCAGACAGCTGGTGTTAGATATTTTCAAGTTGTCCATCCATCAAAAGATGAAGGCTAAAGGCTGGGGATATAGCTCAGTGGAATAAGCGCTTGCCTAGCAAGTGCAGGGTCCTGAGTTCGATCCCCAGTACCGCAAAAAAAAAAAAAAAAAAAAGATGAAGGCTCCCACAATATGCTGCTCTTCTAGGTCCTCAGAGGGCCTTGACGAACAAAGCCAGTGGCTTATGTCATTCTAGCAGACTTCAAGCAAGTATCGCCCTCAGCTACATAATGGGGGGAAAATTATGCCAGACACAGCAACACAGGCTATTGGAACAATATTAGTTCAACGGTTTATCTTGGGCTCAGTCCATGGCATTTGGGAAGCCCAATTAAGGCAATAAGAATTTAGACCCTCGAAGTTAAAAAAAAAAAAAAGCCTGAAGGAAAATATGGCTAAATATTGATGACAATAGCATAGGAAAAATAGAGGAGAAGCAGTCAGATATCAAGCAATTTAATTACATCAAAATGATAAAGTGTAAAATTGAATATATTTGCAAGAGGCATTTTTTGCAGTTGGAGTCATCTTTCTGGAAACTAATTAGGTGGGAGGTAGTACAAACATTAAATATGTCTACACTCCAGTGGCTTTATCCTGTGTTTGTTTTCAGTTTTAAAGTTTGTTAATGTTTTGTTTAATTTCAGAATATTTTTGTGAAATGAAAAAAAAAACCTTGCCTTTATTATATGTCTTATTAAAAACACAGAGAATAAGTAAATATTTCCCATACTCCAGGTGGCAGTCAAGCAGTGAGACGTGAAGGAAAGGCATAGAGCTTAGAAGACACTGACTTCTTTCCGCTAAGGATAGAAGTATCAGTAGGGAGAAGCACCAGGCATTGTCTGTGTGCTCACTGCTTTAGCTTTACATCATATAGACTATTTGCTTCTTTTTTTTCAGTACTAGAGATAGAACACAGGGCCTTCCCATAAAGTCACATCCTCAGCCCTTATTGCTTTCATTTTTTATTCTGCGGCAGTGTCTTGCTTAATCCTTCAATTCCCCAGGCTGGACTCAAACTTGTGATAATCCTGCCACAGCCCCCCGGAGTGCTAGGACTGCAGGTGTGCACCACCACACTTGGCCTAGACCTTGTAATTCTTATTAGAACTCCTCATTTCCCACATCAAGAGATGGAGGCTGAGAGAGTAAGAAGTTCATTCAATACAATATATCTTGTAAGAGGAAGAGAATATGAATTCAAGTCTGTGCAATTTCGAAGTCCAACATCTTAACAATTACTTGCCAGATAATCTGTGCTACTTTATATTTTCAGGCTTTTCAGATTTCTTGACCTCTGGCAGGAAGGATCTTCCTTCCCCTTCAGCTCTAAGCCAAAAGCTCCCATACTGAAGTCACCCACTGTTAGTGAGGGTGGTCCATCAAAAAAGAGCCAAATCACCATGCTCCCATAGCAGACTTATTTCAGAGATGAGTGAAGAGGCACGAGTTTGGCAAAAGAGAAGAATGAAACAAGCAGATGTGAATTAAATAGTAAACAATATCAACATGCAGATGAGGAATAATAGCTGTGCACATATAGATGTAAACCCTTCGTGGTTTAATTTATAAGAAGCAGGGCAGGCAAATGGCCTCAGGGTCTACATATCTTGGGTCCTCATCCAAGAATCTCAGAGAGCAATGGCACATTCTACAAACCTTGTTCTGGAATTCATTGGAGGCCAATTTATAATTCTGAATTATGGGTCTATATGACTCAAACTTCCTGGAGACAAACAGCAGCATGTGACTTAAAATGTTCATTTCATAAATCAGATCCTTATTCTGAAATTACAAGAAAAACACGTCATCCCAAGCACACACAGCTAGCCCACCTACCCTTCTTCTGGGAACATTTTGCCCACAAACCTGAGTGTTATATTCAATCACAAAATCTGTCAGGTGCTTTCTTATGACTCCAGTGATGTCCTGTTTGTAGGTACTGTCATTAATAAGCTCTTGGCGGTTCACAACTTTGCCCTTGAGGAAAAGAAGAAAATCATTGGAGGGCAGTTAATAAATATAAATAGCATGATTTTCCCCTTGGATAAAAGAAAAACAACAAGGAGCTGTGTCAGGTGTAACACATAAGCCGGGTACTTAATGAGTATGAATAACTGAGCGGATCGGCCTGTGGGCGGAATACGGACATGCGGTAGCCGTGGAAACCTCAGTTCTATTACGACGGGCAGTATAACTGAGTGACAGCCCCAGCTATCGTGATCTGAAATCCATCAAACTTTTCCTGCGGACACTGAGCAGTGTCTCACATGCTACTGCTAGTCAATGAATGAGGGCATCAGGGACACTGAGATAAACGCATTCCCAGGAGTTTCAGACTATTCAGATAGGCAACTCCAATGAACATTCTTAGCATTGCGCTGGCATCAAAGTCTCTTCCAACCTTCCTCCCTGTTTTCCCTTCTCCCTTCTCTCCCTCTCTCTCTCTCTCCCTTCCTTCCTTCCAAAGGTTCAGACCTTCATCGTGATCTAATGAATCTCTGAATCTTCCCCATCTCTTTGTTTTCTCTCTGAGCTTTTTCTCTAATAAATATTTTTGGCATATCTAATCCTGCCCGGTAACTGTCTCACAGGAAGTTCTAGACCAACACAGGGCGTGATGTGATTCTTTGTGGCCCAGGATGGAAGTCTGTAGGGGCAGGAGAAGTAGCAGCTCTCGCCTTCTTTCTACGCCATCTCCTTCTCTTCCTTTCCACCCATGGCACCTTGCTCCAAGCTTGTCCCCTGGACCTCCTACCACGGTCTCCTACTGACCTTCCCACTTCTCCCCTTGCATGCCTCCAACCCTGCCTGACACGATTCCAGCCTGAAGGATGCTGTTAGGACACACACCTAATTATGTCATGCTTTTCTTGCCTGCCTATGCCATAGTCCCAAACTGTCTTCTAGACACAGTCTCAAGTTTTTACTAGTCCTAGCAGTCTACTGAAACTAATGTGAGTGCTCACATTATTCCAGTCACAGCATTAATTTGCTTAATCCTCATAACATCCCACTGAACTGTTATTTCCCTGGCTTGACACATGAGGAAACTGAGGCACAGAGAAGTGACTTGTCTAAGGTTTTAGTCAATAGAGGTGAGCCAGGTTTTTTTTTTTTAATGTTGCTAGGGATGGAACCCAGGTTCTCAAGTGTGCTACACATGGGCTCTACCACTGAGCTACCCAGGAGCCCTAGGGCCAGGGCTGAAACCCAGGGAATCTGACTGCAGTGCTCATGCGCTTACCTATTAAAATATCTCCACTCATTCTTATCATGTATTTTCCAAGTTTGCTGCTTGCCTTTTGATTTTATGATAGGACTTATTCTGCAGAACTTTTCATTTTCATGTGGTTCAAATATAGTAGCACTTTCTTTTCAGGGTTTCTGCCTTGCTTTATAGAAGAGCTTCCCTACCTAAATCTAGAAAACAAACTCTGCCAGTGTAGCCAGGGGAATTTAGTGACTTTGTGAGATCCTGTCTCAAAATAAAAAATAAGAAAAGGACTGGAAATGTAGCTCAGTGGTAAGACCCTGGGTTCAATCCCCAATACTAAAAACAAAACAAAAAAGTCTTCTATGGCATCTTCTGATCTTCCCATGGTTTTGTTTTTTCTTAGGGGTGAGTGGGTCAAAGACAAGCCTGGAATGTAATTTGGTGTAAGGTGTGATGTATGGAGACTGTTTCAGTTCTCCTTTTTCCTACATGACTGTCTAATTATCTTAACACCATTAGTTCAATAACACATATGTTCCCCACTGGTCTAAAGAACCATCTTGCTCATACACTAGGTTTCTATATGAGTCTGGGTCTATTTCTAGAGTCTATGCTGTCCTACCCCAAAACACAAATCAGACTATTTTATTTCCCCATTTAATGACTCAATGATTTCCACGACCCCAGGATAATCACAGGTTTGTGGCTTTCTCTGAAAGTCAGGTAGGTCTGGGCATCATTCCATCTGTCCCATGTGTGGTCTTGGAAAAGTCACTAACTTCTCTTACTTGTATCGGCAAGTGACATAGCTATGGGGAAAGGTAGCTTTGTGTGGTGTAAGAATAAGTCACATGCCAGGAGCCAGACTATGGTGTCTAGAATGTTTAATAGAACCTTTTAGAGGACAGAGTGCTTTATATGCCTGGGCTGTCCAATACAATGCCACTAGCCCCATCTGGCTATGGAGCTCTTACAATGTGGCTAGTGTGACTGAGGAAATAAAGCTCTGATTTAATTAATTTTAATGGAAGTAGTCACATGTGACCAGTGGCTGCCATATTGCTCAGCTCAGGTTTAGACCCCGGAGACAGAAGGAAGAATGAAACGCAGCGAACTCAGGATGAGAAAGGTCTTCTGGACCTCATTAAGGATTTAAGACTTTAACCTAGTAGCAGAAAGGCATTGCAGAGCTTTCAGAGAGGAGGAGAGATGTGATCACCAGATTTGGATTTTGGAAAGATCGCTACCTAAAGGACCAGAGTTAGGTGGTTAACACAATAGGCTACGGGGGATGATGGACACTTGATCCAGGATGATTGCAGCAGATGTGGGGATAAGTGGATACATTCAAGGGGGTGTTTGGGATATAGAATCAATAGGGCTGGGGTGATGCACTGGTCCTGAGGGACAGAGAAGGACTAACATTGGGATATCACGTGGGTTTCCTGGTTTGCTTATCTAGGTGGGACAGGTGCCGGCGCTATGGACTGAAGGAGAAATAACCCTGGAGAGCATTTGGAGAGGAGATTGTGACTTTGAGCTTAGCCATGTGGCTGCACCTGGTGTTGCTCTCGAGGTCTAGAAATGAGGTCCAGAGACAGATGTGCGAGGACACGGGTTATGGACAGTACGTGCTGTGGGCAGATGGGGAAGTCTGGGCCAGGAGGGAAAAACAGTGCATGAGACTGAGCCACAGTGAGCTCCACTTACTGATCACAGAAGGGAGGAAAAGCCAGGCTTGATGGTGTCTGTCTGTAACTCTAGCACTCTGGGAGGGTGAGGCGGGAAAATCACAAATTCTAGCCCAACCCAGGCAACTCAGTGACGTAGCCAGACCCTGGCTCAAAATAAAAAATTAAAGAGCTGAGTATGTAAAATCCCTGGTATAAGAAGAAGAAAAAGGGGAGTGGGGGATGACAATAACAGACGGCTAGGAAAGCCAGAGAAACACCAGGAAAATGCAATTTCACAAAAGGCAGCTAGTCCCAGTTGGTACCAAAAGCCCATCCACTCCCCTGCTCGAAACTACAGACCCCTCACAACAAGTGGATCACAGTCCTACCTTTTTGAATACCAGGATACTGTCAAGGATCACATGGAAACGTCCTAAGGCTTTTTTTACCTCCACCACTCCAAATGTCATCTCAGGAAAGTCTTTGATCACATCATAGAACACTTCGGCGATTTCTTCCTCCAAATCCTGTTTGGGAAAACATTTTGTAAGGCTTTGGCAGAAAACAAAAATGTTTGGCTTATTTGAGGGGAAGCTGGAAGGGGTGGTTAACCTGTCCTCTCACTTTTCCAAGTTCCAGAAAAGTTTTCCTGGATCATTTAATTCCTTTCTGTGGATATTTTATGCCTAGAAAGCTGCTCTGGCTCTGACTAAAGCCACGCAGGCAAATCTTTAGATATCAGTGGTGAGAAATGGTTGTCTTCATCTTTCCCTTTATTAAGATAAAGCCTGTTCCAACCTATGGATTGAGAATTTTTAACATTAATTCCTTAATTACTTTCAGAGAAGCATTGATTTGATCTCACGTGATGCCAAATGTAGACAGTATGATAGATGGCTGGCATTTCAGCCTTCATTCTTCAATTTTTGTTTGAAATGAAATTTGGCCAAAAACATTATCAAAGAAGGGGAAGGACAAGAGGCACATACATGTCACATGTGTGAACACAGTGCCAAAGTTCTGACTTCTGCTGTGAGAAGGAAAAAAGTCATCAATTGGAAGTAAATGAGGCTGGGCACTCAGGAGGCTGAGGCAGGAGGATCACTGAGAGTTTGAGGCCAGTCTGGGCTACAAAGTGAGTTCAGGGCCAGCCTGAACTGCATACTGAAACTCTATCTCAAAAAGACACAATAAAAGAAGAAAATTGAAGTAAATGAGTTAAGAAGCATCAGAAATTCATTTTCTAGAAGCAAAACCAATTTTCAAATGATTTATAGATACATAAAACAAAAGCAATAGAAAGCTCTCATGAAGAATTTCATAATTATATCCAAGACTTTGTGTCCATTCCCAAAGGTCTTCCCCACTACAGCCCTGATGAGAATCGGCATGTTTGCATGTGGGTGCATGTTGGTGAACTATTACAGGTTTTAGTTATATGGAGGTAGATGGGAAGGAATGGACCAGGGATGGAAAGAGGTTAGGGATGAAGGCTGGTCTGGTCCAGGCATGTCAGAATCATGGAAAACAATGGCTCTCAACATAAAAAACAATGATCTCCCTTTATTCTGTGATGTTCTAAATGGACCCCCCAAAAGCTCGGTCTCACTATTAAAACCAATTAAATAAGTAGATCAATTTCCTCTTCCTTCTTTCCATTCCTGTCCATCTTTCTACCTACCACCTCTTACCACTTCTGCTTCCATTCTGTAAGTCATAGAGATCCCCCAGAAAACCAGCCCAGTGCATGGGGAACATTGGGCATGGGACAGTGCTGGTGACAGAGGCTTCTCGCCTCCCCCGTCCCAGACACAACATGCTCGCTGGTTCAATAGCCACCTCACTTCCCTTGACCTTAGTACCTGGAAGAAGCCAACGATGACCACAGGCCTGGAGTTCACAAAATCTATCAGCTTCCAGCTTTCGTTGAACAAAAATGCTTTCTGGCTGATTTGTCTTCTCAACCAAACCACCAAGGCTGCAGATTCAACCACTCCTAGAGGGGAAGAGAGGTAGGGGGGATTCTCCTGAATTGAAATAAGACTTCTCTTCCCCAAACTTGTCTTGGGTTCCCACCCATCAAAGGACAAGGTCAGTTTCTCCCCCAGGTTCCAAGGTATGAACTAGCAGCAGATAAATGTCACTAAGCTCTTTCCAGGAGCCAGACATTGGGCTGAATGTGTTTAGATGATTTGTTTTAAAACCTCATGACAACTTTATGGGACAGATAGTCTTACTGTTCCCATTTTACAGATCAGGAAACCAAAGTTCAACTTTCAGATAGCAAATCAACTAGTGGACTCAGGTATCAAACCTAGGAGAGAAAACAGCCCCAACCTTCATTTCTTTTGTACCTTCCGAGGTGACAGAAAAATAGATTTATGTCCTGGAAATAGAAATATACCTCTGTGACCTTGGGAAAATTTCATTATCCCTCTGTGAGACCAACTCCCCCGCCAAAACTCAACTACCCTCTAAGATCATGTATCTTGACTTTTATTTCTCATCTGTGGGATGGAAGATGCGGAGCACACAAAAATCTTGCCCGGCAAAACTGGAAACTCATATGCTATGTCTGGGAAGACAAAAGCAGAATGTACACTGGGCTATATACAGATGGACATGTGTTTCCTAAAAGCATCAGTTTCACATGACATCAAGTAATATACATTACAGTTTTACAGCATGTTAATTTATATCAATGCCTACTATAGAATAGAATGGAATATCCTGAGTAAATTTATGAGGTAAAGGAATACTTATAGTGAATAGCTTTTGAATACATCCAGACCTTTATTCATTTGCCCACTTATTCCTTTATGTGTCAAAGATGCCTTAAGTGCTTATTATGTCAGGTAAGCACCAGGGCCACCCTTAGCCCTGGGGTGAAAGGGCGGCAGAGACAAACACACCCTGCTGCTTTGCAGGCACTCATCCTGCTGGGGAAGACGATCACCAAGTAACTACACAAACAAACCTATGGTGCCACCCAAAGCCAGGTTCTCTGACCTCGCTGGTAAGTCAAAGAGAGCTTTCTGGAGGAGATAACGTGTGAGCTGGAAACAGATTGGTGCACTAGGGTTAACAGGAAGCAGTAAAAAGAGAAAGACTTCAAGGTTGAGCCAGGAGCCTGTGTAATGGCCCTGCACCAGGGCAAGTCACTGCATGGGGTTTGATTTGGGCGCCTCAAAGAGCTAAATCAAATGCAAAAGATTCTACTTTCAGTATTCTTGCTTACACTTCCCCAAAACATCAAGCCTTCAAAAAGTCTTATAATGAAACATATTTACATGCAGAAAGGTACCCAAATAACAATGTATAATTTGATGAATTCTCACAAAACAAATACATCCACACAAATGCCACCCATAGCAAGAGACAGAATGTTACCGGACCCCCAGACTTCTCTGCTACGTCTCCACCCAACCCTCCCCAAACCCACCCAGGGATAGCTACGTCTAACAGCCTGTATCTGGCTGCCTGTACTTTAACTCCACATAAATGGAGTCGTGTCACATGTGCTTTTGAGTCTGGATTTGTTATATTGGGAGCTATACCCCCATTGTTCATGTACTCGAAGGTCAATTTCCACCGCTGCATAGTATTCCATTGGGTATTTCCCGATTCATTATTTATCCTCTGTTGATGAGCACTGAGTTGTTTCTGGATTGGGGCCATTGTAAACAAATTCTCATACTTGTCTCTGGGTGTGGTGGATTAACTCATGGTCAACTTGAAACATCCAGCTGAACTGAGCCAGCATGGTTTGGGGTGTGGGAGGCCCCACCTGGGGATTGCTGCCAACAGCATAGAAGGAGAACTGGAGAGGAAGATGGTGTGCTGCTGATTCTCCTGGAGAAGACTGTCATGCCGGTTTTTCTGAAACGCACTCAGTTGTCCTCATTGTCAGAGGAGCTTGGGACACCTCATTGCTTTTGAGGATGGCTGTAATTCTCTTCTGGGGATCGCTGGTCCTTACTTTGAGCATCGCTTCCTGGCTCTAGCGCAGATCCCTCAGTCTGCTGGCTCAGATCCTTCACCCCACTGGAGCAGACTTTCCAGTTTCAAACATTGACCTTTGGGCCTTCCCAGTGCAGATCCTTGATACAGACTTGCCTGAGACGTTGTTGTGGGCTGTAGGTCTCCAGCTGGACTTGTGGAGAACATTGCCAGGGGCTCTGGATCTTCAGATGGACTCGTGAAGGACATTGCATGGAGCCCAGGCCTTCAGCTGGATTCTTTGGGTCTCTGGCATGTGGACAGATCTGCATTCTTCTGCATTCGACTTTTCACATGAATTTTATAAAATAATTCTATAAATTATGTGTCCTATACTAAATACGTTCCCTTGCAAACCTTGGCTACAACACTGGGGCCTACTGAATGGCTTTCCATTGGGTAGATAAGACTGGAGTAAAATTTCTGAACAGAGCAGGTGTCACACTCAGCTTCAGTAGATACAAATGACCATTTAAAAGCAATGGTGAGCCGGGGATATAGCTCAGCAGCATAGCACCTGCCTGGCAAGCGCAAGACCTTGAGTTCAATTCCTGGTACCAAAAAATAAAAATAAATAAGGTAAAAAGCAATGGTGAGCCAGCCTACAGACATTTGCCTGAGGATGACAATGCCTCCAGAAGACAGTGAGGAAGGGGAAGGCTTTATGTTAACTCAGACCATGGTACCCACCCTGCTGATACCCCCTCTCCTCTGAAAATGCAGCCCCAAAATTGAGTCTATGTTCACAATGCTCTTAGTTATTTTTGGACAAAAACAGACACACAGGGAAACAAATTATTTCTCTTAGAGGCATTTTTCCACCAAAATTATGTTGGTGAAGTTCCATAAAAGGAATTAATTTAGAAACTCTGAACACATAAAAAAAAGGCGCAGAAACTCTTCAAGTTTCTTTAAACTTCTGGCCATTAGAACCATTGTTCCATGGTGTCCCCTGTCCGCCTTCTAGCACACCAGGTTTGGAACCACTGGCCTCTCTGGCTGGCCTCCCCCCCTTAGCTCTTATGGGGCCGCTCCTTCTGCTTGCTTAGGTTCTCCACTCTCTCCTCACCCTGGTCTTTGTCATACGGTGCATTCTATTCTCTTCACTGTATCTATAACTTTCTGAAGTTATTATTGTAATTGTTTTGCTAACTTATTGAATGTGAGCCCCTGTGGCTCCTAGAATCCCTGGCACATACTAGATGTTCAAGAAATCCCTCTGGGATGCATGAATGAATGAATGAATGAATGAATCATTCGCTGAGCCATCTTCAGGGAAATGGATCCTGGGCCATCTTCTCCCAGATGTGTAGGTTCCATTTGATCCTCTAGATCTCAGAGGGATGAAGTACTGTGAACTTCTCCATGGCTCATTGCTGAGTGCCTGCAGCTCGAGCACTGCCTTTGCAGTGCACCGGGCCTCCCCTGGCACTTGGTCCTGAGCCAGAGGACACAGCAACAACTGAGGTGTGAATGCTCTGTCAATGATTGACTGGACCCACACTTGACTGCACTATTCCAGGAATGTGCTGTGAATGCTTCATTAACAAAGGTCCTAGAGGCAATCATCATGTTTCCCTCCCTTTGGGATAGGGGGTAAAAACAAGTCTTTTTCATGATCGATCCTTGGAGATCAGACAAGAATGGGGCTTTGACCCAGCAAGGATTAAATCCTGCTCGCCACAAACAGAAAGTTTTTGGTAGAAGTTGCATCGAAGTTGCTATGCACAGTACTGTCTCCTCTTTGAGCTCAGAGGAGCCCTGTGACAGGAGGAAGAACTGGAATTATTCATTCTGTCCAGAAAATGAGAAATTGAAAGTCCAGGTCTACCAGGCTTGTACTAGTTCCTGCAGCTAGAGTTTATCCTAAAATCCAGGTATCCTGTGTCCCAGCCTTGGCTCTTTCTGTGGTTTGGAGACATGCTGACAAAGACAAGGATAAGAAAGCTCAGAGAATATGAGCTAGTCCCTTACCTGCTTCTACCTGCAGTGAGTCCTTGCAGTATCATCCTGTTCAAACTCAAAAAATTATCAAACCTAATTCCTCTAAGCACTGGACTAGAGTCAAGAAACTAACAGTTTGTTAATAAACATATCTGCCATTTATTTAAAGTACAAAGAATGTAGAGCATGGCTCAACAAACTACAGCCAGTTGGATGGCCCCATGTTTGATTTTATGAATAAAACTTTATTGCAACACAGTTATGCTCACTCATTGATAGATGGCTGTTTATACACTGTATCAACAGAATGTGTAGTTGTCACACAGATTTTCTTACTCATAAAGCCTAAGATACTTGCTGCCTGGTTCTTTGAAGAAAACTTCTGCTGATCCCACTACTTATTAGCTGGCACGTTTTCAGGAAGTTACTCTCCCTTTCCATGCCTCTGTTTCTCCATTGGTAAAAGCACTTTCTACACCAGACTGTGGTGAAGTAGGAGAAGGGCTGGGAGCACAGAGCACACTGCAGAGATGTGATCTGCCCTGTGTCTTGCAAGCCTTGTATCGGCTTCCCAGCAGTCCTAGGAGACAGATACTTTCACCATCCTCACTTCACAGATAAGGAAACGGAGTGGCAGGTGGCGAGGATATGGATTTAGAGGGGTATGCTGCCAACTGCTGTCGCCTCTTCACTGGACCTGGAAATGCAAGTGAGAGGGACTCCTTCCTTGATGGTGCTCTCAACAGACAGAAAGGGACAGATATCATCCGAGGAAGAGACAGAGAACCATGGGAGTGCAGGAGCACTGAGCGGGCCAGGCTTCCTAAGCTGGGGGTGGTCAGGGGAGGTGACCAGGAAGCCTCCTGCAGAGCAAGGAAAGTCCCAGGGTCAGGTTTGGGGGACTCAAGAGGCCTTGAGGACCTTCTCTGCAACCTCACTCACAGTCTGAACGTTACCACGTGGTCATTTTGTCACCTGAGCCTTCAGACCGTGCAGGGATGGATGGATGGATACGAAAACTGATAAACACAGAAGAGCTTCGCAGCCTCCTTGCTATGCGAGTAGAATGTTCCCAGGTCTGACATGTAGCAAACGTCTAACAGGCTTGGGAGTTATTGCAAGAAGCTAAGGAGAGGGTGCCACCATAAGCACCCCGCCCCAACCTTCAGGGGGCTGTGCAGTTCTCAGAATGGGCACAAGGGGGGGCATGAGACACACAAGACAAGTTCAGGAAGATGCTGCAAAAGGGGTAGTGGGTTCTCATGGAGCTGGGTTTCACCTCTCCCTCAGGAGAAAAGACATGCCAATACTTGAACCACTCCACAGGCAGATACAGATGTGGACAAGGTAAATAGCCCTTCTCGTTTGCTCACAACCCTCCCCAAAGCCACACATTACGTGGGGCTCCTTGCTTGGGGTCAGTGGGCCCTCACTATTGAAAATCATTACACAGTATCCAGCAGTAAGAGGAGGAACAGGGATTTCTCACCTCTTTCTTACCCCATCTCTCCCCCCCACACACACCCCTCCTCCATATGCCCGCTGGGCACTATCATGCAACTACACCTTTTGCAGCATCTTCCTGAGTGAGCCGGTCTTGTGTGTCTCGTGCCCCCCCCCTTGTGCCCATTCTCAGAACTGCACAGCACCCTGAAGGTTGGGGCGGGTTGGGTATGGTGACACCCTCTCCTTAGCTTCTTGCAATAACACTCAGTCAAGCCTGTTGGAAGTTTGCGACATGTCAGACCTGGGAACATTCTACTAGCACAGCGAGGAGGCTGCTAGGTTCTCTCGTGTTCATCGGTTTCGGTATCCACCCATCCATCCAGGCACCGTCTGACCACCCATCCAGTTATGCATTCCTACATGTAACTTTTTAAAATTAAAACACACCACACAAACACATCAAATTCTCCAAACAGCGCCAACCTCAAGAAAAGGCAGGACACGTGACAGTTTGGTGATAAATGGGTGCTGAGTACATGAAAGGAATGATGATGTGAGCTAATGTTTGGTGGACACCCTACTCCAAGTCTCTTTTTCTGTCATCTCCTGGTCTCCTTTTGTGTACCTAGTGGCCTGGGTTTGCACCCAGATCATTCTAAAGGACAAGATTTGCATGAGGAGTGGAGTTAGGAGCTCAGTCTCTTGTCTCTGGTAGTTTATAAACCATGCAACCAATCCTCTACCTCTTGGTGTTTCGGGGCCCCATCAGCTGAGATGCAAGCTGTGGAAGAGGCAACTGTATGATCACCAAAGCTCATTTCCTTGGGGTCACAGAGCTGGACGTGTTTCTCAGCTTCTCTCGCAGCTGAGAGGGGCCATGTAACAGAACTTCTGGTCAATGGATGGCAAACAGAAGTAACGCCTGCCACTTCCAGGCCATGACCACCACCTCTGCAAAGCTCCAGACTTCTGGCTCCAAATGCTGGCTAAACACAGAGGAATGAGCAGGAAGCTCCCAGGCACCAGGAAGGTGGAAAGGGCCTGGGTCACTGAGAACCCATGTGGGTCAGACCCTCTGGCTGCCAAGCAGGCTTCCTACAAGCGTGAAAGTGACATGACCTCGAGCACCATTACCTTCGCAGTGGATGGGCTCTGACCTGTTGCCCTCAAAAAACAGCTTCAATGCCGGAGCCTTCTTGACATCAAACTCCTGCTTAAGCTCCTTCTCCGCCGTGATGTCCACTTTGCCGAAGCCAATGCCATTCTTGCCCTTGCCTATAATTCTCATAGCTTTGCCCAGTTCCGATGCCAGGTTCCGGGACTGCTTGGAGGATGGGTTGTCTGAAAGAGCAAATAAGAGGAAAGGCTAACCGAGCTTCTTCCCCATCCCCAGCCATCTCAGGGGCTTTTTGTGTGCCTGCTGCTAAGCTTCAGAAATGCCACAGATCATGAAACAGGACAACTTCGGAGATGAGCACTGTGGCTCTTCACTGAGAACAATCCAGGCCGCTACATCCGTCTGGGCTCTGGTTTTCTCTCTTGTAAAATGGGGACCATTATTGGGGCTCCTTCACAGACTTGTCAAACTTCAGACGAGATTTATGTAACCATAAGTTCATGGTGCTTCTCGCTTTCCAGAGATTTACATGCATTAAGTTATTTATTCTTCCCAGTAACCCTAGGGGGCAGGTGTTATTATTACCCTCTCAAGTTTATAGGTGGGGAAACTGAGGCACAGCAAAGTGATCTGCTTGCCCAAAGCCCTGTGATGGTGATATGAACCCACTCAGGTTGGCTGCAGAGTTCTGGTTTGTGGACCTCCAAGCCTGTGAAACACTGAGCTTAATGCCTGCCATGCAGCGATCATACTATACATTACAGTCTCTACTGTTGTTATTGGTGTAAAATTTCTGTGGTCAGAAATTAGGGAAGGAGCAGAGAGAACAGACCGGAAAGCACAGAGGAGCTCCCGCGCGCCATCTGGTGGAATGCCCTGAGACCAGCCACCCGAACTGGGTTCCTGCAGTTGCCTGTAGCTGCACCTAATAGGTAGGGAGCTTCCTTGTGCTCTGGCAAAGAGAGCCAGGTGTGGAAGGTGGGACTGGGGCACACTCCCATGCTCCCCTACCTTCCTGAGCTCACCCCCTTGCAGGAGGGGTCACTGAAGCGGTCTGATACTCTCCATAAGAGATCTGACGCTGATTCCTTGGCCACTCAGATTGCTAGGCAGGAAGACACATACAGGGAAATAGCTGTAAGGATCTGGCATGTGGAACAAGTCTTTCTGGCCTAAATGGAGGGGACTGAAAGGGTCCTCTGCTTGCTTTTCTTCTTCCTGATAAGGTTGTGTGGTTTCAGACCCCGCAGTGCTCACTGCCAGGTAGGTAAGCTGAGCAGGGCTGAGCAGAGGCAGGCTGTTGGACCATTTTCAAAATGTGTCAATCAGGAGGACTTGGAGAAAGTGCAAATCACCTCCTGGCTGAGGAACAGTTCAGTTCTTACAGAGAAATCTTTTGTGGCGCACGGTCCAGCTTTTCTGGGCCCAAAATGTTACAGACAAGGAAATGGAAGCCCAGAGGTCTTCCTGCCAGTAAGCATTCATTTGAGATTCAACTCCAAGGCCACCTGACTCTTAGATTCATGCTGCAGTTGACCAGCTGGCACCCAAAAACTGCCAGCCAGCAGCCTGTGCTTGTACAGAACCTGAAACCCAAAAGTGAGCGATTGTTTTCATTAACCTTCCGATCGATGGGCTGGAGGGAGACTCTGCCTCCCCCGTAGATCAGTGCCTCGCTGCTCCCTGCTTCATCACCATCAGCGCCGTTTATACGCCCATCCATCACTGCTGGCAGGTGCTGGCCCATTGCCAGCTGCTGGACTGTGGCCTCTCCTGTGGCTTTCTGGGAATTTGGGCTCAAGGTTGCTGACTGACATCACATCTAAGGCAGGACTCAGAGTGAGAGAACCCCATGGTGGGGCATTGAGATACCACTCAAAGTCCCATCCTTCTGGGGGTCTGAAATGGAGGTCAGAAACATAAGCACAACTGGAATGCTGTCGTCTAAGAGCTAAGAAGAGGGGACCTGATGGTGATAGTCATGGGGAGCTGTTCATTTCATTCATTCACTCATTCAGCAAATCATTTTCAGCGTAGGTCATATGCCAGGCACCACTCTAGGCACGGAGGCTATTACAGTGAACAACCATATAAAAATCCATGCTGCCACTGGAAAGGGCAGAAAATAAACAAAGTAAAGAAATAAAAATACACACCGGGTTAAGGGATAAGTACTAGAGAGAAAAAATGAACAGAATGGGAAGTTGGGAATATCGGGGAAATTACTGAGTTTAAGTAGAAAAACTAAGGAAGGTCTCTCGGAGAAGCAGGCTCGAGGAGCCGAGGGAGCCTCCAGGGTATCTGTAAGTGGGATGGAGGAACAAGAGGGGCTAAGGCCTGGGGTGGGGAGTGTGAGGCCTCTGAGGAAAAGCAGCTCTGTTGACTCTGGAGCAGAGTGAGCCAACATGGCAGGTGGGGTGGTTTACGGTCCTGTAGATCACCGAGGCATGAGGAATGTGACATGTCACCAGTATTTGGAGGAGAGGCAGGTACGATTTGATTTACTTTTAAACTGGCTTTATCTCCAATAAACCTCCATTTATCTCCAAGATCTTATGCAATATGAAGACTAGACCTAGGGAGAAGCTAGTGGGCACAGGGACTCTAGGCGGACACTATTACAATAGCCCTGGTAGCCTGGATTGTGGCCGTGCAAGGGGGGAGAGAAGGGATCCAGGTGAGAGAAATTTGGGGAAGATGAGTTGATTGGATTTGTTGATAGGCCAGATGTGGAGCGCAAGGGAAACAGACGTGTCAAGGGTGACTCTCAGGCTTTACCCAGAGGAACTAGAAAGGCGATGGTAGTAGCGACTATAGCGATAGCAA
The DNA here is from genome assembly GCA_004027595.1 of Dinomys branickii. Classification (NCBI taxonomy): domain Eukaryota; kingdom Metazoa; phylum Chordata; class Mammalia; order Rodentia; family Dinomyidae; genus Dinomys; species Dinomys branickii. Next base: position 28,455 of record PVLD010021581.1, read on the forward strand.
CAGTAACAAAAGCCACGAGAGCATTTACTTAGCAGGGCCTGGCGGTGCGCGCCTGCGACCCCGGCACTGCGGGAGGCAGAGGCAGGTGTATCAGAAGTCTGAGCCTAGCCTCAGCAGTTTAGCAAGACCGTATCCAAAAAGTGAAATCATAATGGTGATGAAGAGAGCTTAATCCCTGGTACTATAAAAAAGATTTATGTTTCACTTATCATGCCATCACTTTGCTAAGTACGGCGTGTGTTTGTTATCTTGGTTAACCTTCAGCACAACCCTAAGAGTTAACCATTATTAAAGGCGAGGAACATCACAGCAAGGAAACGGGAGCTCGGAGGTCTTATGCTAGTAAGTGGTTGCACTGAGATTTACATCCAAGGCGGGCTCACGCCAACTGAGAAAACTGGTCTGAGAACGACCCCTTTTTTGGAGAAGGGGATGGGGATATGCTTCCTGTCTCCCCTGTTGTAGGTGACTCCCATAGGAGCGGAGAGAAATTCCAAAGACAGTCCATTCTGAGATCTAGGGTCCTATTTTCTGGCTTTGGTCTTTTTAAGTTTGCTAATTGGTTTTACCTCTGACGCACTGCAATTTTAAGTTCCAAGTTCTTAAAGGAGAAAGATACGCAAAAACTCTCAGATCTTGGTACCTATTTCTGCCCTGGTCAACTAGAAATCTGAGCTTGGTCAGAGAAAGAAGACACTTGGGCAGAACAGTGCCCAGTGGGCTGTGGATAGTCAGGGGTCCCTTTACTGCAATCCCCAAATGCCCAGCCTCCCTCAGGGCTTGGGGCATGTTTACAGACATTAGCTACTTTAAAGCAGTTCTACATAATAAGACAAGACAAACAGAGCTTTAGTGCAAACTTGGTATGGAAATGTGATACTAGGGTGCGAAAGTTCACCATGGCACTGTAAGTGGCCCGAGTGCCAATTCTCATGCCGGATCTGGCCTCTAACCTGGGCTTTACTGCTCACCAGTTGTGTGGCTTTGGGCAAATGATCTAAGCTTCTGAGACTTACTGGCCTCCATGTTAGGTGGGCATAAAAACGCTAACTGCAGTGCCTGCAGCTCAGGTGCTTGATAAGTGGCCATTCTCACCCCTGGCACCGCTGTTGTCGCTGGTATTTTCATCGCCATATCCAGAACCATCACCATCCTTACCACCGGCATCACCTTCGCCATCTCCACCTCATCCACGTTACTATCTTCTTTATCACGAACTCCTTCGTTATCTAGTGTATTCTGAGGACAAACTCTTACCACCTGTGCCTGAGGGACGGCCAGTAAACGACCCCAGAGAGGGCTTCTAATAAGTCTTAGACTCCCCACCGGGGGTGGCTCTTCCTTCCCTTCTTGACTGAGAGGCTCGAGAAGGACGCTGCAGGCAGAGGGAACTGCAGGTGCAAAGGCCCCAAGGACAGAGCGAGGATGACTCACTCTGGTAACACAAATAGCTCAGGGCAAAGACCAGAGCCTTCAAGGGCAGTGAGAAGCAAATCTAGGCTGGATCAAGCAGAGAACTCATATTCATGTTAAGAAATTTGGAAGGTTAGAAAACCATTAAGGATTTTCATCAAGTGACAATTTGCACTTGAGAAAAATACTGAGTGGATTGTAGGCAGCGCGTTGGGAGAGGCTGGGAGACCTTCTGCCGCAGTGGCTTGGGCGGGGATGAGCAGGGTGGTGCTGAGGCAGCAGGAGAGTGGGGAGAACGGGAGGGTGTAGAGGCTTTAAAAGATGGCATCTGCAGGATGTGGTGACAGGTGAGGTTCGAGAATGGAGGGCAATCAGGGAAGGGCTTGATGTTTCTCACTTTAACATTGGAAGGCAGGATAGAAGCAACAGGTAGATAGGACCAAATCCAAGATTCTGTGGTATGTTTCAGACACAAGAGGCATTTGTGATGGGAGCAGTCCCACCAGTCATTGGCTCCTGGGTGTAGAGTCCTTAGAGAGGTAAGAAGTTGGGCAGCAGCTAAGGATTTGAGAACCCTGGGAAGTCCCCGGGGACAACATCCGCAACTTCCCCTTGTAAAGAGCCCTTTTACCTGTGGAGGAAAGCTTTTCAAATGCCTTCCCCCAAGTGATTAATTTTTTCAAAGGTCACTTTAGAAGGCCTGCCAGGTTTTGGGAACTCATTTGGAATTAAATTGTGTACTGGCAGGAATCAAAGAGTCAACTGTAATGAGTTTAATAGAGTGTCTCTTTTAGATAACACAATCACTGCTGGGATAGAGTTGGCTGCTTCAAAATACCCACTGGTGGGAAGCATTCAAATACTTTAAGGTATTCAGATTGGTTGTTATCAAGTGCAATTAAACAGTGGAAAATCTGTTGGCTGTTTCTGCCGCCTCCTGCTCAGTGTCAGTCCAAATAGATAGACAGGAAGAACCATGGATTTGTCCTTCCACCCCGATTAAAACAACATCACTGCTGGCACATCACCGCTGGCACAACCCTGTGTTCCCACGGGCACAGGGACGGGTCCTCAGCCTTGACCACCTGCTGTACTATTTTTGACATGTGTGCAGGTGTTTACTGTGTGGCGTGAAGCATGTGGCTCTGCACCCTTCAACTGGGGGTTCAGGATTCAGGGTTTGGGATCACAACAAAAAAAGAGAAGACGGTTTGGGTGTTTGACCTATTTGTCCATTACCTTACAATCCCACAGCAAGGAGAGTAGGGCAGCAG
>PVLD010021582.1:0-31138 GCA_004027595.1 Dinomys branickii
AAAATTAAAAAAAAAAAAAAAAGAGATGGGATATGTATACGTGTTTATTCCCAAGACTAATATAACTATTAGGCATGAAAGCATACACCACTGAAAACATCTCTTGCAAGACATATTAGACAGAAAGATGTTAAACTTGAGAAGTGGTCTATTTTAAACTTTGGGTAAACTAACACAGACACAAACGAGCCAAAGTAGTCCAACTGTGTACATGCGAAAACTGGTAAAACTTTTATGTATTTACACATATTGGCAAAAATACTATTAGTGTATCAGTGTCATCACTTTTTGACCTCCTAAAAATATCAGATATACTACTAGATTCGCATATTTCATTGAAAAGAAAGGTTTGTGCTAATGTCACTTGGAGAAATTTTGTACCCATATCTTGTACTCTGAGCAACTACTTTAAACATAACAATACACAATATAGTAACTATTGTTATTCTCCCACTATATTGTTATGATTTTTTTATTTTAAAGAGAATAAAAATAGCAAAACATTAGGAACGATACAGAATTTCACTAAACAAGATGATAAGAAATCAACAGTGGTTGTTATATTGCATATTGTTGTCTTCAAATTAGTTGTTCAGATTATCAAATATAAGGATGCAAAATTGATCAAGAAAATGAAAATATTTTAAATATTAGCTGTTTTTCCATCAAATTAAAAATAGTGAGACCAGATGATCAATAATTCGTGGTTTTATAAAATGTGATAACTTAGGTGTCACTGTCATGACTAACTCATCATGAATTAATGTTTCTAGTGAACTCCTTCAAGAGATTTGCCTTTTAACAAGACTATCTAGGTGTAATTACAAAATATTGACAAAAGTGACCCAAAAGCTCATCAGAATCCATTCTTAAAAATTGTACTCAGATGGTAAGACTATTTTGTCTTTGAAAATCATATTCCTTTATGGAAAATTCAAACTTTCTCCGTGTAATTCAACATCTTTGCAACTGAAGTAAAGAAAAACAGTTTTAAGAGAGGAAAAACTGTCCAGTTTAGTGGTATTATTCTTAGACTATTGCTACCTGGCTATTAGCAAATATTCACTGATGTGCTTCTTCTACAAAAGCCAAAATTAATTTTTGTCTCTGTCACTTATGTGGAAAAGTATTAAAAATTTATGTTTACTTATCATAAACATAAAACTTAGAAATGGAAAGGAAGTCTGATCTATTGTTTGCTTAGTCTCAAAATGACACAGTCAGTGTTTTTTGGTTAAAGAGACCATGAGGTCACATTTTAATGTTACTTAACATAAAATAAATACATTTTTCCCTTTGGTTTTCCTAAAAATGTAATAGAATTGAATAAAAAAGTAATTTTACTTGACTCCTTCTGGTGTAGATCAAGAAATAAAGCTGAACAAATACTCCCGTACTAAGAACCAGACAAACTACATTCTTAAGGACAAGGATAGCAAACTTTTGAAAAAAATGTATTAGTATTCATTACATCTTTTTCTTAAGCTAAACAAGGTTAGTTTAAACATGAGTGTCTCATTTCTTCTTGCAAACTACATGATGAGCAAGGGATGCATAAAACACAGTATGTGTCTCAAAGGGCTGTAAACCAGTACAAGCCAAGAAGATAGACAAAGAGAATCATCGTGCTTTCACTTGAAACCTTCTCTCGGAAAAGTGATCAAAATAAAGAATAGTGTTTGTCTCTGAGAGGAAAAACATATTTTCAGGGCTTGATCCTGATAGTAACTATCTGAAATTGCCAAGGAAATGTAACATGGTGTCTCAGTTACTTTTCTCTTGTTACTGAGACAAAATACCGAACACCCAAAATGAAGGAAGGAAAGGTTTATTTAGCTTATAGTGTGTGGGGGTTTCAGTCCATACTTGGCTGTCTCAGAGTCTGAGTGGCACATGGCAGAGGGCAAATGTTCATGGCAGTGGAGCACAGCAAAAACCACAAGAGCAAAAGGGAGGAATGGCTGCAAGCAGCCTCTTCTCTTCCCTTACATTGTAAACAGGCTACCCCCACCCAGGGGGCGTGTAGCTCTCACACAGTCTCAATGCCCTCCTCTTCCTCAAGCTCAGGATGTATACAAAGTAAGCACCCAGGCTTCCTGCCCAATCACTCAGCCAAACCTCTAGACTCCCCAAGTTGACACAATGTTTCAAGCATAACACTCCACCCCTTGTCAACTTGGCAACCAGACACATTTCTTTAAACCAGTTTCCAGATACAAAGACATGCTTATATTAGAACCATAGCTCATGGAGAAAAACGTCATGTTAGAGGGTGAAGAACGGAATCTAATGAGGTAAGAAAACAATCAAAAAGGGGGAAAAACTGAATCTCACAAAAGGTGTCTTCCACAAAAGGATAAAAAATGAACAAAGGATAATATGGTTTAACCTTATGAAGACATAGCATGGTAACAAGGTGGATATCTTTGTTAAAGCTACAAAATTTGAAGACAGAAGCACCTTTCAAGGGTGAAAATAACATGTAACATATATATGTATAATTTCTCAGATTATCTGAGTCTTGTTAAATACTCAGTACATTAATACATTATACATTTAATGAGTATAAACATTCCATGTTTGTTCCTATTTGTTTTAACTTTCTTGGTGTCACTTAGAGTTAAGTACGACATTTATACCCTGGAAGTGTCAGGATGGGCAACCTTCACTTTTTTTTTCAGGAACACTATATACATATATTAGGTTTCTTTCATTCTTTTTCGAATTCTCTCCTTTAGCCATATCAGATGTTTGAGAATCAGTTCTTTCTATCATGGTTCCAAGTGCTGATGAATTAAAATGCAGATTTAAGACAAGTTTGATAGACAAATTCAAGATTTTCCATCAATTTAAATTCTGATCTTGATAGACAAATTAAATAGATTCCGTTTTCTCCATAGAAATAACAGAGGGAGAGAGACAGAGACAGAGAAATATACAGAGAGGGACAGAGACAGAGAGTATAAAATATTAGACACTGTAGGGTTCGTGTAACTTAATGGATGTACCTTGGGACTATACTTTTAAATGAAATAAATTAGACACATATGTTTAAATGTCACCTTATTTCTCTGGTGTGACAAAGAGTGAAACATATAATAGATATTGACAAATGGGAAGAACATTTTCAAACGGAAGAGGAGCAATGAAGGGAGAGAAAGGAGGAAGAGAAAAGAAAAAAATGAGACTACAAGGAAAAATTTGAAAAAAGTCTTTAGACATAAGAAGGAAAAGAGATTGAAGGGAAGGGAGGGGGATGGGAAAAAAGAATCAAGATATATCACTGACAGGTACAAATTCCATATAATAAATGCAATCATTATGTATAGCTAAAATGTACCAATAAAATGAATTTTTAGATGTGAAATAAGTGTACAAGGCAGATTGTTTACCTTGATTGTACCTAATCTAGTAACAAAGTCCTTACTATTCAGGTAGGTTATGCCCAGAACATACTGACTTGAAAAGGTCTTGAAGGGTATATCAATCTGATACTTTATTTTGGTAATAAAATTACTTACAGAAAATGTTGATTCATTGTCTAAAATGAAAACCAAACCAATTTTCTTTGAATGGATGAACATCTTCAATTGTAAATGATACAGAATAGCTTTCAGTACCCACTTTCAGTTTCTTTTCAGTGTCAAAGATGTAATAGTCCTAAAAATAGTGCACCTATTGGACTATTTTAGTTTTCCTGTATACCAAACATAAATCTTGTCCTCACGTAATTTGTTCTGTGGAGTATCTGCTTAATACTAATCATAGAAAGTTCTTTCCATTTGATTAAGTTCTTTGAATATTCAAAATTTCTGCATAGATTTTACTCAAATTCTTCACTTCTATTTCATCTGACCTGTAAATTTGCAGTTGTGTTCAGTAGCAATATGGTTCTTTAAAAGTAAAAGTGGCATATCTGACTTACCATGAGCAGCTTGAATCTCTGATGTACTGATATTTCACATGCAGTGAGGAGAAGAAAACTCTAAACTCCTTTGTAACCTGAACTAAGCCTTGAGAAACAGAGGGGCGTAAGTAGTAAAATCAGTCACAGAAGCAGAGCTTCCCTTGCCAGTTGGTTAAGGGGGAGAAGGGTCAGGTCTGATGGAAGGAAGGGCACATACTTGGAAAAAGAAGACTGACAGTTCCCCATGCCAAGAACATTCTTTCATTGTACATTTACTTTTTTATTAACCAACACTTTCTGTTAGAATCATTTTCCCACCTAATAAATCTGGGTTAAGTATTTCTAATGTACACTGTGGACATTCTTTAGTTTTCTAGAAAATAATTTATCATGTCTAATAGCATTTTTTCTGACCATTCATTTGCCATTCTTTCTGAACCAGTAGCTCATAAACAATAACATTTATCAAAGGCACCTAGAGTAGTGTTCAACAAATGCCTGAATTCAGCCCATCTTACTATTCTGCAAATAAAGCTTTATTGGAGCATAGCCGTACTCATCCTATTAAATATTGTTTATGGAGATTTTCATGTTATAATAGCAGAGCTAAGCAGAGCAAAGTCCATATTGTTCATGTATCATAACATGCTTATTATTTAGCTCTTTGCTGGCCATTGACCTACCGCAATTCCTAATACTAAGATTGCAGAGCCCCACTCATAGAGCTTCTGATTTAAGAAGCTATGGATGCAGTTCAATTGTGTCTTTTCCTAACAGGTTCCCAGGTAATGGTGATTCTCATTCTGCTGGTCTTGGACAATTGCAGAAACACTGCCTGAAGCTATAGTCATTTGTGGAAATTTAAAATATCATCTCCACTCTATATATAGACCAAATAAATCAGAATCACTAGTGGTGAGATTCAAATTTAAACATTTTAAAACTCAGTGATATCCATATTTGGTCTGTACCAAGAACTTTTATGTTATAAAGTCGGAGAGGTTAGACTCTCTGCCTTAGATTTAGGCAAATGTCTCACATAATTTTAGCACTACAGAAATAATTTGTGAAAGAATTAACATTTTTTCAAGTAAGTGGATTTGTACCTAGAGTCCAAGATTTGATGGGGCAATCTACTATTCCATTCGATAGTGGTACATCACTATTTCGTAACTTGAAGGATCTAGAACCTTTAGGAATCTTTTCTTTTTTTTTTAACTTTCACCCTCCTCATGAATGCAACCATGTTTAAAAACATAACATGTATATTCCAGGCAGCCACACAGCTCAGTAGATTTAGCAAGAAGTAAGAAAAGCACAATTCAGTCATTTTGACGCAGCAAACTGGAATCTGGCAAGTTTGACAAGATATTGAATCCAAAAAAAATGTAAATTTCTCATTCGGGATGGTTATAACATTTCCCTCTCAAAGCCAAAAGTTAAAGAGACTATTGTCAATTTGGATCATTTGCATGATGAGTTGAATAGCATAGCAGGGGTTAGAAAGAGGAGGTAAGATTGTAAAAAGTAATGCTACATGGGGGTATGGATTCTCCTAATTACTCTGTTTCCATGGCAAGAAGGAAAAATGCTAATAACACATTTTAAATTGCTCTCAGAAGAAAAATTTACAGGCTAAATTCCCCCAGTGTAGGAAAGCGGATAGCAAATAGGACATTCCAGTAAAACAACTAAGTGGAAACAGTGGCACCATTTCTCATCCTTTCACAGACTCGAGTATTTCTCTGTCAAATTGTTCTGCATTTGAAACATCATTGTGGTACAACCAGTCCAGCTGGGCAGACAGAAAAATGAGAAGGCAGGAAAGGTGGAGCCACATTCAGCCATTCTCTGAGGATTGGGAAACAAGATGGCAGAAAGCCCAATGAACAGAAAGGGAAAATAATTAAATAAATCTTATGAAGAAGAAAACTGTTGTTTTTTCCCCACAACTCCTTCAGCATTTGGTGTTCATTGATTTCTTGATGGTAGCCATTCTTACTGGGGTGAGATGGAATCTCAGTGTTGTTTTAATTTGCATCTTTTGAATCACCAATGATGGTGAACAGTCTTTCAGGTATTTATTTGCCATTTGTATTTCTTCATCTGAGAATTGCAAATTCATCTCACATGCCCATTTTTCTTCAACCCACAACAAATGCTGGAGGGGCTGCAGGGGAAAATGAACCCTTCTAAACTCTGGATGATGATGTAGAGTAGTGTAACCATTTTGGAAATCAGTCTGGAGATTCCACAAAAAATTAGGACTAGAGGTCCCATTTAACCCAGCCATTCCCCTCTGGGTATTTTCGAAGAATAATTAAAAATATCATACCACAGGGATATATGTGCACCCATGTTCATAGCAGCAAAATTTGTCATAGCAAAATCTTGGAAACCACTCAAATACCCATCAACTGAGGAGTGGATTAAAAAATGGGGTATTTTTATACAATGGAGTATTACTCAGCTATAAAGAAAGATGAGGCATTTAGAGGTAAATAGATGCAACTAGAGACCATACTCACAATTGAAATAAATCAGAACCACATATGTAGACACCATATTGTCTCCCTAGTGCAAGACCTTGAAAGAGTAAATAAAATCTGAAAAGTACAGTAGATATTGTGAAAGGAAAAAGAACTGTTCAATAGAAAAAAATCTGGGATGAAAGAAAGGAGAAAAGAAACAAAAAAGGAAAGCAAAAATTATGTATATATGCACGAGATACCTAAGGTAATTGTACTACTAATTTCTATTGGTTTATTGAAAGGAATAATTAAAGTTTCATTGCTTGATCAATCTTTTATACCTATATCTGGTAATCTGAGCAACTACTTTGAAAATAACACTGGGGATATAGCTCAGGGGCACAAGTGCCTACATGAAGATAACAGTAAATATTGCAACCACTATTGTTGATTTCCTATCATCTTGTTTTGAAATTTTGTATCATTTCATAGCTGTTTTTGTTTTGGCTTTGTTTTTGTTATTTTGTTTTGGTTCTTTTCTCTTTAAAATATAAAAAAGGACGAACAAAAATGAAAATGAAAAAAAATTCTCAACAGAAGAGGAACACTGATTAGGAAAAACACCACTTTAGAGAATGGGAAGAAAATAAAAACCAAAGCAAGATGAAAGTTAGAGATATATAAAAGAAAAATAGATGATTGGCAGACACAGAATGACAGAGATGCAGATATTTATATGTACATTTGTATTTTTATTTCCATCAGAATAGCTGCTACAGGGAAAGATAGATTTTTTTCACTGAAGTGATGTCCAAATTGCCCTAGGAACATTTGTCAGAGGCTGAAAATAAGAGATTTGGGAGACACGTGAATTCAAGTAAATAGCCAAACTTGAACCTCAATATACTGATGACTGTTTATACCTGAGTGAAATGATTCACTACTGAGATCCTTCTCAAACTCAAAGTAAATGAGAGCATATTTCCATACATTTTACAGCATGTTCAGCATTAAATCATGGCTCTCTTTCATGGTATTATACTAGAAAATTGGGCAAATTTAGACATGCTATTTCTGAAAATCTTAAATGAAATGCTGATATGACGTACATGAGTTTGCTTATTTAGGGTTTGAAAACATACACTGAACAAATTTATGTTGCACTTTTATCAGAAAACACAAAATTTCTACTACATAAGGAAATCTCTCAGAAACTAAAATCATGGTAGTTAGTAATTTTGCATTCAGAGAATAATACAGGTATCAAAACTTGTATATATGTAGCTTTATTCCATACTGCAAGAATAAATATACATGTGTGTGCAATACAGCAAATAAAATGTAAATAAAACTAAAAGGAAATCAGAAAAAGTAAAATAAATACAGAAAAATAAGAAAAATATTGAAGTCAAGTGCACATTGAAAGCAGGTTTTCTTTGCTAGGAGGGAACAATAAATTTTGAACCTAATGAAACAGCAGTCAACATAAAAGAGAAATAAGCCCATTTACAGAATTTTCATACCCTTGAGATTACTTTAAGCTATTGAGAAAAATCAACACCTGTTATCCTTGAAATAAGAATTTATCTGTGGACCTCTTGAACAAGATGCTCCAAAATGTGACAAAAATTAGCCTAAATAGCTACCTTACATGAAATACAATTGCACCACTGTGCTTCAAATTTATTTTCCAATAAGATTCCATTTGCAGTAACGTGAAGGCTATAGCTACTACTTGAAATAGAACTATAAAACTGTGCTGCTGGTTTAAGTGTAGGGAAGCAGGCTAACTATTCTACAAATACAACCTTAATACAGGAAGACAATTCTAACGCTGCCTCAGGATATGCCAGAGAGTATTACAAACAACTCATACATTCTGCTCCTCAGACAATGTTGGCTTTGCCCTGAGACAAATGAAAGATCAAAGCTATAATAATTTAATTTGAGCAAAAGTATGTGTAACCAAATACCCACCTAATCACTAAAACCAATCTCATTATGGTACTGTGGCAGATGTGTTTACCAAATTTCATTTCCTGACCATATGACCTTCCTTCCTGAGTAAACAATAACATCTTTGCAGCCACCTTGAATTTTGGCAGAGACATAACACTGACATCCATCAGTGCAATATGATTGGATATTCTAAGTGTCTCTTAGAGGTTCAGGCAGTGATAAGTTCCAGGAAAATTCTCCTCTTTAGATAGCAAAAGAAGAGCTTTCACTGGGCTTATGAAATCCCAGTATCTCTAGACTGCTGAGTCACTCTATGGAAGACAGTCACCACTGAGGAATCATGCAGAAAAAGACCTCAAAGAGTAATAAAATTTTGTTGTGCTAAATTACAGAAATTTTTTACTGCACTACAGTTAGAACCTATGCTACCTAATATAGTACCCAAATAAAGTATAACACCCTGTTGAACACTCAGATAAACTGGTTACAAAATATTTCTCGTTAACTGAGGGATCGCATATTGGTTTCAGAGTATTCTGTAAATTCCATCTTTATGGCAGTATTGAAATAATTAAATGAGGCTGTTTTCAGTAAACTCAGTCTATTGGTTAGGGTCTGAGCAAAAAAAACAAGATAATATTTTTACGTGGAGTAACTGAAGACAACAGAGACATTTTAAAAATATCTCACAGGGATAAAATAAATATACATGTACCAATTCCCCATGATGAATGTGATTATTATGTACTGCAAACATGTACTAATATTCTTTTCAAAAATACACATTTGTAGTAAATGATGATCACATTCCTCATAGGGACTCAGAGCATGCACACAGCACTGCCATCACGAATGTTATCATTATATACTGCAAACATGTACCAATACAACACATGAAACATTTAAGAGCATTACAAAATCAAATAATAGGGAAAGAAAAGCCAGATTCATATTAGTACCCCAAACTAGCAAGAGTTAAGGTGCATCACCAACCAAGAGATAGAGTGCTAAAAGATATAAAATGGCTCCAAGAATACAGATAAAGTTCTACCTTTGGGAAAGAAATGAAACTACAGCCAACTTGTGACCCAATCTCCCTTTCTTACAGTCTTTTGATCTTCTGTCAATGCATACCACAGTCTATATCCAACATGAAACTAAGACAGAGAGAACACTTTCTGTATAGCTCAAAAGACCTACCATCCAAGATAAAAAGAAGGGTCTAAATGGAAAAAAATCAGAAATACAGTGATAAATGGAATTTATCCAGCCTATCTACTCACAACCATACATCCTTCTATTCTATGCAGAAGACTAACATAAAATGTTATCGAACTATGTTGTGCTGTAGTATTTTACCTGTACAAATATGTGTGTGGTCAAACTGCCACTTATCAACCACCAAAGTAATATTAAGAGAAATTTCTTTGTAAACAATGCAAGGTAATACTTTGGACTTTACTTACCAATTCCTAGGACTTTGTATTAGTTCATGCTATCTAACCTATAACCTATTCCTATATGTAGTGTCAAAGAATTTTATTAAAAGTGACAAATTAAAAGATGAAAATTAGTAAGAATAGCATGATAGAGAAACTAGTTAACAAGCTATCACAATGACTCAAAGAAAGATTCTGGCATCACAAGGAAGAATAGTAATAAATCAATTAAAAAGGGGGCAGATAAGAGTCTGCTGATTCAGCATATAAACTCATACAAATTGATTCTGAGAATTAAGGTACTGAACATGTTTCTATTTTGTCTGAGAAAATTATTCCAGAAGACTTCTTCAGTTCTGGCCTGGTACCTTGTAGTCAGTTTGAACAAACCTAATGTTTGAGGATTCAGAATATACACAATGGCAAACGCCTAATTAACTTTTAAAATATCATCCTTGTGGGGATAGCAGATAGAATCAAGCTCTTCTTCACTGTCGCTCAAATTTTTCTTGACAGGGAATTTACTTTCTGATAAAATATTTGTAAGACTTTCATCTTCTTGTCATTTAGTTTTATTTTATGTCTGTCCCATTCTCTACAGCAAAACTCTGGGTACATTCTCTAGCAGAGATTTAATTGTTTCTGCTGAAAGTATTAAACATCTACACATGACATTATTTTTGTAGGCCACTTGGCAACCATTAAGTAAATCTTTTAACCCTCCTCTATGTAGATTTCCAATAAAGAGCGCCACTCACAGAAGCACAAGCTCAGGTGAAATAAAGAAATTTGTCGATATTTTCTTCAATATGTCCCTTCTCTTCCAGGCACCAAGGGTCTATGAGCTACTTCCATAGATCCCATAGTCCTCTCACACAAAAGAGCATACTGTGCTTTCAATTTTTTCCCACTTCCAAATATATAATCCCTCACGTAGCTCTATGTATTTACTAAAATAAACTGAATTCTAACTCATTACCAGATAGTAGAGTATCTTAAGCCTAAAGAGATAAATGACAGATAATTGTATGCACTATGTAAAAACAATGTACAATGTCACTTTTGTAGTAAAAATGTTGTTTTCATCTATGTCTGTACTATAAAGGTTAGTGTTAGGTGTACTCATTCACATATACATGTAATGATTTTGACAGTCCAGGATACAAACGTATGGCTCTGAACAATATGAAAGATGCTGTCCATATCTAGCAATTTTGTCAGAACTTCCTAGAGGAAAGAATTGGAGAATTGATGTACATATACTCATCAACTATGGACATCCAAAATTATGAGTCCTTTCAACAGGAAAGGAGAAATTTTTTTCATGTCCCACTCTACAAACCTGCTCCTTTATTTACAACTCAAATCCCATATAATAGGACTGCGTGTGTTTTGCCATTTCAGAAACCCAAGATATGTCCTCTAAACCTCCTTTTTTCTCATATTACATAGCAAAATATTACTAATTCTGTCCTATTGATTCTATCTGTATGTTGATTAAATATGAAGTGTCAACTCTTCTCTATTTCCAACCTACTCCGTTATTTCACATCTTTATCATCTCTCTACTGGAATACAAAATTTTTTCTAGTCTTGGCTTCTTTCCATGGATACCCTGATACAAAAGTAAATTTTAAAGTATAAATTTGCATATTACTATTAACTATGCTAATTCAAACTTCATTTCTCCTGTGAAGTTATCCTAATTACCCAGGTAAACTTAGTCTTTTCTTTCTTTACTGTTCCACTCTCTATTTTAGAAATTAACATTGTGCATCTACTGATATGCCCATTTCTCCACTAAATTTAGAATGCAGAGTTTGTATTTCCCTTATATGTTTATAGCCAGAATTGTGGCAAGACACAATTTGTTTGCTAAATATTTACTGAAATACCTTTGTAATTGTTACATAAGGTTAAGTTTTGGAAAATCTTAACTAAAATATGAAAATTACTTTGAAAGTAAATTACCTGCTAAGCTATTATAATATTGGCTAAGACATCCCAGTAGTCCTAACACAAAGATGGACCCCCAAAATTTGGATACTAGGGTGTGTAGGTAATAAGATTGATGTGGAGAGCACTACAGCACTGAGATTTTGTGTACTGGAGAACATCAATGCACACAACCTTCAGAAGAAGCCACAGACTTTCCCAACAACACAGGCACAAGAAATGAAAAAAATATAAAATGTGGCAAAAGGAAATTAGAGCCAATTAGTGCCAACTTTTCCAACATACTTAGGGTCTGACGTGAACATAGCCATTTTACTTATTTTCCTGAAAAAAGAATCTGATCACTGTTTCTTCCTCATGCACTTTAATGCCCAGTGACCCTACATTCTATACTATTCTATCTCCCTAGCATTGAGTAAATACTCATCATTTATTAATTCATTTTTTCACCCATTATTTCATCTCTGTTTCATGTTTCTAGAATCAAAGGCTAATTAAATTCTCTATAACCACTTAAATAGGCACACTAAATTTATGCAATTAGAAGATACAGACCCTCTTGTTTACACTATAGTTGAAAGCTATCCTCTAACTTGCTCTCAAATTGCTCCAAAATGTATTTTTCTGGTAAAGTATCAAGGGCATGGTGTAGAATTGTATCATTTACTCTTGGGCATTGTTTCAGTTAGTTTTCTCTTGTTGCTGACATAAAATACCTGACACCCAAGGTTGAAGAAGGAAAAGTTTATTAGCTCACACTTTGTGGAGGTTTCGGTCCATAATCAGCTAACTACAAAGCAGTGTGGCATGGCACAGGGGCAACAGTTCAAGGGGGCAGAAGACAGTAAAAGCACCAAGCGCTAAAGCAGGGAGAGAAAGCATCTATTTCTCCGTTATATTGTACGCTGGATTTCCACCCTTGGGTGGGCCTTTACACCTACACCATCTCTGTGCCCTCCTCTTGCACAGGTTTAGGATGTTTACAAAGCACAGTACCTGATACATTGATGAGTCACTTAAACTTTTTAACTTCTCAAGTTGATACAATGTATTAACCACTACTGGAATATGAAACTCACAAAATTATTGGGGAAATTAAGATATGCATACAAATACAGAGAGAGAAACATTTAAGAATTAGATCAAGATGTAAAATACAGTTTTCTTTCATATGTACAAGACATCACAGCATTTAAACCTTAGTGTGGTAGCCAAAAATCTATTAAGCATAGTACATCCATGTACCCAGACTTTACCACATTTTTGTACTGACTTGATTATGCTTCTAATAATTTTTCTTAGAGTTTTGATTTTTTTCTTATTAGTGCAGGTTTGTGGTACATAAAGATTATACTCCTCACAGGACATTGGTATATGTATTTCAATTTTTTTACCCCCTTCCACTCTTTCTTCAATACTCCCGCTACCTTTTGCAACAGGTCTATCTCTTATATCCTACAGTCTAACTTTTTGTTTTTGTTTTGTTTTTGTCTTTTTGAAACATGGTTTCACTATGCAGTTCAGGCTGATCTTGAACTCACTTTGTACCCCAGGCTGGCCTCAAACATACAGCAATTCTCCTTCCTCACCTTCCCAAGTATTGGGATCACAGGCATGCACCAACCCATCCAGCCATGTTATCTATCTTTTATTTTGCTTTTTATTTATATTTTTGATTTCTCATATTTTGCAATGAGGATATATATGAATATGTAGAGAATGATCACCAGAACAATATTAAGAATTGGTAGATGGAATCAACTCCAAAATAAAAACTGCATCAAGGAGTTAATGAAGTGGCTAGCAGTTACTGTTGGATCATCTGTTTCAGCAGCTGGTGCTGATTGCTCATTGACATGCTTTTCACTATGACTCAAGCAAAGTGGGTACATGGACTCATTTCTGATTTTCCTACAAAGCTCCAAAAGTGCACTCCAAAGATGCAACAAATTCTGTGACATAGGGAAGCAAGAGCCTAAATTAATAGTGAATAATGCTTAAACTTGAATTTCAGTCATATATAAAGACTGGCATTTAGACAAATATTTCATCTTCTCCCTCACATATGGAAGCTAAAAATTTCAACTTGAATGTAGAATAGGATTAATTAGAGGCTAAAAAGTGTACAGAGGAAGATAGGTAGTGGGATATTGAATGACTAGTACCAAAACACATTCTTTTTGGAGATGGCCTTGCTATACAGTTCAGGTTGACTTTAAACTCATTATGTAGTCCAGGCAGGCCTACAACGCATGGCTATTCTCCTGCCTCAGCTGAGTGCTGAGATTATAGGTGTGCACCATGACACCTGCTCCAAAACACATTTAGATAGAATAAGTTCCATGCCTTACGACATAGTAAGATAACTATACTTCATAATAAACTATATGTTTTCTGAAAATGTAGAAGACAGAAGTTCAAAAACTCCAAACTTAAATAAAGTAGAAATGCTAATTACACTTTTTTGATCAGTTCACACTGTACACATTTATTAAAATGTAACACGGTACCGTGTATACCCATAAATATGTACAATTTACTTTTATTTAAAATAGCCATGAGCCACAAAATTTCTTCTCCAATTTGTCACTACTTGCAAAGCATCTGATTCCATCAATTTTTAAAGGAAATGGAAAAAGTAGCAGCGAAAATGACAGTGTCAGTACAGGCAAAGAATTTGGTCAGATGCAAATGGCTCAATATTTGCAATATTTTCTAATTTTTCAAGCCCATAAATTTTTCAACAAAAATATCCAAACGTCTAGTATTTAAATCTCCTGTTTTGCTATTACTACAGAAAGTCATCCCATTGCATTACATTTGTTTTCAGTTTGAGATATGAATAAACAAAGCTGTATTCCCTTATGTTTGTCACTTACATGCTAAGAAAATCTATATATGGAGGTCCTCAATACATTTTTTTTAATTTTAAAGATAAAAGAACAAGAACACATTAACAAACAGACATAAACATAAAAGCAAGACATAATTATAGACAAGGTAATAGTAAATTAAAAATCCTTGTGGAATTATGTATTGTTATCTTCAAACTAGTTACTCAGATAAACAAATATAGTCGTGTAAGATTGATTAAACAATTAAACATTAAATGTTCCTTTCAATAAAGCACTGGAAGTCAGTAGTATAACTCCCTTAGCTATCTTGTCTATATATATTTTTCCCTTCTTTCTTTTTCTCTTTTCCTTCATCCCATTTGTTCTTTCCTTTTGATCAGTTTCTTTGCCTTTCACAATACCTATTATACCCTTCAGATTTTATTTACACTTTCAGTTTCCTACACTGGTAAGACAATATGGTATTTACACATGTGTGTCTGATTTATTTCGCTTATGAGTATGGACTCTAGTTGCATCCATTTACCAATGAAAACTTCAAGTTTATTTTTCTTTATAGCTGAGTAATATTCCATTATGTAAATGGACCACATCTTTTTTATCCATTCCTCAGTTGATGGGCATTTCAGTTGCTTCCAAGACTTAGCTATTCCAAATTGCCCTGCTATAAACATGTATGCACATATATAGCAGTGGTGTGATGTTTTTACTCCTTCTAGAAAAATACCCAAAAGCGAAAGAGGTGGGTTGACTGGAACCTCTAGTCCTAGTTTACTAAGGAATCTCCAAGATGATTTCCACAGTAGTTGCACCAGTCTACACTCCTAATAAACGGTGAAGAATGGTTCGTATTTCCCCACAGCCTCGCCAGCATTTGTTATTGGTTAATTTCCCGAAGATAGCCATTCTTATTGGGATGAGATGCAATTTCAGTGTTGTTTTAATTTGCATTTCTCCAATTACTAATGACACTGAACATTTTTTTCATGTATTTATTTACCATTTGTATTTCTTTAAGAAGTGTGTATTCATCTCAGAGTCCCATTTTTCGATTCGGTCTTTAAATTTGGGGGGGCTGGGTATTTTTTTGTTCTTATATGTTGGAGAAAGAAGTCCTTTGTCTGAGGCACAGTTGGCTAAAATTTTTCCAATTAGTGAATTTTCTATTAACTTTGCTGGTGATTTTTTTAGATGTGCAAAAACATTTCAATAAGATGAGATCACAGCTGGTGATTCTTTGAAGAATATCCTGTGCATATTTGTTTTTGTTCATGAATTCTCTGCCTAACCCTATGTCTTCAAAATTTTTCCCTACTTTCTCTTGCAGTAGATTTAGTGTTTTTCTTTAAATGTTGAGATCTTTCATACATTTTGACTTGAGTTTAGCGTACGGTGATAGGTATGGGTCTAGTTTCAGTCCTTTGCATGTGATGGGACAGGTTTTCTTGCACCATTTATTAAAGAGGCTATCTTTCTTCCAGGGAACTTATTTGTTTGGCCCCTTTGTCAAAAATAAGTTGGCTAAGTGTGTTTGTGGTTGTGGCTTCATCTTCCAGTCTGTTTATTTGATCCTGTTGTCTGTTTTTTCCCAATACCATGTTGATTTTGTCACAGTGGCCTTGTAGTATAATTTGAAGTAAGGGATTATGATGCCACCTGTCTTGTCTTTGTTGCTCAGGATTGCTTTTGCTATTCTGGGTTTATTCTGGATCCAGATAAATTTTAGCAATATTTTCTATAGATCCATTAGGTATACTAGTGGTATTTTAATTGAGATTGCATTGAATCTGTACAACAATTTTGGGAGTATATCCATTTTCACAATGTTAGTTCTTCCAACTCATGTGCAAGGAATATCTTCCCATTTTCTGAAATCTCCCTTTTGAAAGTACTGTAGTTTTCACTGTAAAGATCTTTTGCTTCTTTTAGTAGATTGATTCCTGTGTATTTCAATTTTTTGGATGCTACTGTTAAAGGTATGGATTCTTTAATTTCTCTCTTAGTGTGTTTGTTGTTTATGTATAGGAATGCTATTGATTTTTAGTGTTGACTTGGTATCCAGCTATACTACTGAATTTGCTTACTACTTTTAGGAGTCTTTTGGTGGACTTTTGGAATATTCCATGTAGAGTATCATGTCATCCGCAAATAATGATACTTTCACTTCTTTCTTTCCTATCCTATTCTTTTTATATCTCTTTCTTATCTAATTGCTCTTTCTAATGTTTCCAGAACTATGTTGGATAGGAGTGGTGACAGTGGGTATCCTTGTCATGTTCCTGATTTGAAAGCTTTGGGGTTTTGTCCGTTTAGAATGAAGTTGCCTGTTGGTTTGTCTATGATCAGATTGAGGTAAATACCATCTATTCATATTTTCTGTAGGATTTTTATCATAAATGAGTGTTGAAATTTGTCAAAAGCTTTATCTTCACCTTTTGAGTTGATCATGTGTTTCTTTTTTCCTTTGGCTCTGTTGATATGGTATATTATATTAATTGATTTGCATTTATTGAACCATTCCTGCATCCCTGGGATGAATCCCACTTGGTCAAAGTGTATAATCTTATTGATGATTTGCTGAATTCTGTTTGTTAATATTTTATTGAGTATCTTTGCATCTATCTTCATTAGGGAGATTGGCCTGTAGTTCTCTTTTCTGGTTGAGTCTTGCTCTGGTTTTGGTATCAGTATACCACTTGCCTCTAGAAATGAGTTAGGGGGAAATGCTTTCTTTTCAGTGTCATTGAAAAGTTTGAGAAGAATTGGAATTAAATCTGCTCTAAATTTCTTGTAGAATTCAGCGGTAAATCCATCAGGACTTGGGTTTTCCTTTGTTGGTAGGTTTTTAATAACATCTTCAGTTTCAATAATTGATATTGGTTCATTCAGGAATTTATTTCTTCATTCAAATTTGGTAAATCATACAAGAATCTGTCCATTTCTTCTTTCTTTTCCATCCTGTGGAAGTAAAGATTTTCAAAGTACCTGTTGATGATCTTCTGAATTTCTATAGAATCTGTAATGATTTCACCCTTTTCATTCCTTATTGAATAAATTTGTGTTTCTTCTTTCCTTTTTTTTTGATGAGATTGGTTAGAGGTTTATCAATTTTATTTATTTTTTCAAAGAATGTGCTATTTCATTTATTAATTCCTTGTAGTGTTTTCTTTTTCCCGTTTGCATTAATTTCTGCCCTGATCTTCATATTGTACTCTCTTCTTTCGGCTTTGGAATTGACTTATTCTTCATTTTCAAAAAATTTGAGATGTACCATTAGGCTACTTATTAGTTCTCTTTCTATTTTCCTCATGTGTATGTTCACCACTATGAACTTCCATATGAGGACTGCTTTCAATGCATCCCACAGATTGCAGTAAGGTTTATTTACATTTTCTTTGTTTGTAGAATTAATTTCTTCTTTAATTTTCTCTGTGACCAATTGGCTGTTCAGGAGGACGTTATTTAATATCTGTGTTTATGGACTTTTTCAAGGTCTTATTCTCATCAATTCCCAATTTCATTGCACTGTGGTCAGATAGTATGCATGGATAATTTCAATGCCTTTGTATTTACTTAAGCATGTTTTATGGCCTAGTATGTGGTCTATTTCAGAGTATATCCCATGTGCAGCTGAGAAGAATGTGCGTTCTGATGTTGTCCAGTGGAACACTATAAATTTTTACTAAATCCATTTTTTCACAAATTTTGTTTGGTTCTGCTATTTCTTTGCTAATTTTTTGTCCAGTTGATCTATCTCTTTGTATCAGTGAGGTGTTTCCCCATCACATGTGTGTTATTAGTTATTTGGTTTTTAATGTCTATTAAGGTTTGTCTTATATAGTTGGGTGCTCGTGTATTTGGTGCATAGATGTTTATGATTGTTATCTCTTCCTCTTGAGGTTTTCCCTCAACAAGTATATAGTGACCTTTTTTATCTCTTTTAATCATTCTTGCTTTGAAGTTCACATCTCCTGCAATCAGAGTACCTCCCCTGCTTTTTTCTGCGTTCCTCTTGCATGAAGAATTGTTTTCCAACCTTTGACTTTTAGTCGATGAATTTCCAATTGAGTTAAATGTGTTTCTTGTATACAGCATATTGTTGGATTTTGCTTCTTGATCCAGTCTGCCGGTCAGCTTCTTTTGATTAGTGAATTGAGGCCATTTATATTAGTGATTACACCTGTTATGTTGTGGTTTGTCTTTGTCATGCTGTTTACTTGGTGTTGATTTCCTTCTTTTACTCTCTGTTTATTTGCATTCTCTGCTAGGTTATTCCTTCCTATTGTTGTTCTTGAAATTGTACTCATTTTTATCTTTTTCTAGAGTATCTTTTAGTACTCCTTGTAGTGTTGGTTTGGTGCTCATGAAGTTCTTCAGTTGTTCTTTGTCATGGAAGTATTTTATTTCTCCATTAAATTTGAAGGATAGTTTTGCAGGATACATCGGTCTTGGTTGGAAGTTGTTTTGTTTTAGGACTTGTAATACTTTGCTCCAACTTCTTGATTTGATGGTTTGTGTTGAGACATCTACAATTATTCTGAAGAGCTTTCCTTTGTAGGTGATCTGGTTCTTTCCTCTAATTGCTTTTAATAATCTATATTTTGCTGGATTTCTTGGAACTTGATTAGTATATGTCTGCATATAGTTTTATCTTGGTTATGGATAGATGGAGTTCTATATGCCTCACTCATATGTATGGTAGGCCCTTTTTCCATACTTTGGAAATTTTCTGCTATTACGTCTCCAGATATTCTTCTTATGCCAATTGTCTTGACTCCTATTTCATTGACACCCATTAGTCTTACACTTTTTCTTTGCATCACCTTGCAACTGTTGAATTGTTATTTCCTGGTTCCTTGTAATTTTCAAGAGATCTTTCCTTTCATAATCATTAGCTGTAATGCTGTCATCAAAATTTGAAAGCTATCTTTGGCTTCATGCTAGTGGTTTTGTCAGCTTTCGATGGAAGTTTTGATTTCCTAGATATCCGTATGTATCTATTTCATGCATTCTAGTCCTTTCCTATATTGTTCATTGAACCTTTCTTTTATTCTTCTATACTCTTCTATTTTTTATATATGTCCTCTTTAGATGTGCTGAGCAATTCTTTCATTGTTGTCATTGCATTTTTTACCTGAGAGATTATTTCTGATCTGATTTCTTCTATGGCCTTGTGGAGCTATTTCTTTACTTCATGTGTGATCATTTCATAGATTTCATGTGTGTGACTTCTGACTCCTCATATATTGATGTCTCTTGGACTTGTTCTTAGTGGAGTGGAGTTCTTCAATTGCATTTTGGCCCTTTGTCATGTCATTTTGAATGCTGGAGGTAAAATGCTTGGACTCACCCTCCTAGAAAATTCACTGTAAGGTCTCTATGGCCACTAGATTTCCTGGTTGTCAAGCTTGCCCCACAATGGCAGCAGGAAGTGTGTTCCCAGGTCTGGGGTCCCCGGGCAGTTGATGGAATACACAGCTCAAATGAAAGCCCTGATGTCAACAGAGCACTGGCCTTTTGAACTAAGATCCCCAGGTGGCTGACTAAAGACACCAGGGCCTCGGGCTGAACCACAATGTTGGTGGAATGTCGGGTGCTGGATTGGAGTCTTCAGGCAGTTCACAATGTCTACAGAGCATGGGGCACCAGTCTGAGTTCCCCTGGTGGCTGGCTAATGGTGTCTTGAACTTAGGCATGACTCGCAGTGTCTGCAGGGTATACACCACCTGAGGCTTTCAATATTAATGTACTGAAATTTTTCACATTTCAGATATTGGCATTTTATCCTGATAGTAATATAACATTTAGATACTAAAGATTAAAAATGCAGCTCCAATGTTGATATATTTATATTATGAAAAATATTAGTGTGTTATACAGGTTTACTTTGTGTGTTACCAGTGTGTTAAGAGCTTACCTTATAAATGTACTTTTAAAAAAATACTATCTTCTACCTCTTATTCAATACTTTCAAAAGTATGATTGAGTGATATTTTTTAAAATGAATATGAAGGTTAGATTAACCAGAATATCAGAGCCCATCTATTTTTAAAAGTCCCCCTTATGTATTGAATTAAATATCTTCTCTGATGATACAAAACATACTGGACACAGCCGCACTGATCGCTAATTTTCTGAGTCGTGTATTGAGACACTGTGTAGAGAAAGAAGAGAGTAAAGATTATACAAGTTTATTTTCTTTAAAAAATCACTTTTTCAATATAGAAAGCACATGCAAATATGTATGTTATACAGTGCTATAATGACTTATGTGATTGGTACAAAGATTCAGAAAAAAGTTCAATTAATTCTGCCTAAGTAATACAGAAGATTTAATCCAAAGGAAGTATTTCACCTGCAGCTTTAAGCAGGAGCATTTTACTAGGTCAACAAAGGAAAGGAAGACATTACTTCAGGGAAGAATAAGTAACAATTCTTAGCAACAAGACCCAACAAGCCACTGTAGGACCACTGCAAAAATATTTTTTCAAGGCTGTGTCTTTGAATGAAAAGTATTGGTGTGGAAATTGGAAAGACAATAAGAGATTTAGCAATAACACTGAGATTAGGCTTGTTTTAACTTCATGCTCTAGTAAGTGAAATAAGTAATGGTGAGTCTGAATAATTGTAATCAAGAGAAGACCATAATTAGATCTTCTTTTTAAATACTCATTCTTACAGCAATGCAGTTGATCTGTTAGAAAGGGATTGAAGGCAGTGAGATGTGTTTTGAGGCAAATGCAAAACTTGTACAAGAGGGAAGGAGAGATGAAAGCAGTGGGGCTAAGGATAATGTAAAGGAAACTGAACACAATAGAAGAAAGCCATGGCCAAAATGTCTAGCATCGCTATACTAGGAAAAAAATAAAGAACTAAAATCAACTGAGTTTAATGAGTGACTAATGTAAAGCAATGAAAATACAGATTGATAGATACAGTGTGGCAGAAGAAACTGCAAGATAAAAGTCCAAACAGTTGGCTTTCCTTTGTGTCAATGCTACTTTTTCTAGGAATATTTTATTAGTATATGTTTGCTTTGGATAATGACTCCATTCATGCTAGGGAACTGGTATATGTACATGATACATCTTAATTGCGGAGGAGTCATTTCTTTCTCTAGGTATCAATTGCTTATATGCAAAATTATAACAAGTTAGTGACCTATGATATCCTATGCTAACACTTCCATCTCTATCTTTCTATGCCTGTAGAAAATGGTTTTGAGACATAGGCAGACACTTCTTAATTCACCAATCACTGTAGTTCCTTAGTTATTTCCATTACCTAAGGAGGACAGGAAATTAAATTCAGAGAGTAGAAAGTAGGAAGGAAGATACTTGTATATACATGAGTACAGTCATCTTTCAACACTGATACACAGATGATACATTTTTCAGATTACTTCTGCCTTCTACTTCTCCTCCTCCTGACTATCCAATATTTAAGCATATCTTCATTTATTAAAGTCTCCAATACAGGGTGTGAAGGGAAAGAGGACATACAAGCACCATATTTTGGAAGCTTATTAGCAAAAGTTCAATTTTTTTAAGTAGATATAAAAAGAAGAATACTGTGATATAACACATAATCTTTATGATCATCAGTGGATTTTAGTTATACATATTAGACTTATTCCCCAAAATAAATGACAATTTAATATCCTAAGACTTATTTTAAAGAACAAAAACAAATACTATAAAAGTAAACTTTTAAATCATAGCCAATAGAAAACAAAATAAAAACTCATTTAATGAACAATTACACTTCTTGGTGTGAAAGCAAAGCAGCAGCACTTTGTCCCCCAGAACATTCTCTAGCATGTAGTTCTGCTTACCTTAAAAGTATTTGAGGAATAAATGTCCTCAGCACTTCTTTTGATATTCTGTCCAATGGGTTAGTAATACTCTAGTGGAAATTCTTAGATCAGAGAGAGCGAAAAAATAGCAGTTTCTGTGCTCCTCAGGCAAGTAAACATTATCTTCTTGGAAAGCTGAAATTCATCTACTAATAAGGAATAGAATATCTATAAGACATTCATCCATAGAAAATATTGAGAAAACAGAAATTAGAAGAAGAAACCCTGCCCTGATATTTCAGGGGAAGGAAAAAAACAAAATTACATAGGGCATCAGGATTTGGGGGATTAAAGAAACACATTGTTACCTAGATATGTAGCAAAGGCCAAATATTTGTCACCGTTTTTGAATCAACATCAAATGCTAAAGTATTTCTGTTTTTATCTAATGCAAAATATGCCTTCACAAGTAAATATAGCTTTTTAAAAAGTAATTAAATTTCCTGGAACGTTTCTGGTTTTTGCCATAATAGGTATTATATCCAGAAGCTTCACACTGAGCTCCATCTCCAGTCCTTTTTAATTTTAAGAGGGGTTCACACTAAGTCACTACATTGCCCAGGCTTGCCTCAAACTTGATTTATTGTACGTTTATTCATATATATTTGTCTTACATAATGAATTCCTTCATTTTGAGGAATCACTATGTGCACAGACAATATCCTAATTCTTTTTACTTTTATTTGTCTTTCTGCCCATCTCCTCAACGTCCATCTCTTGATCACCTTGACATTTGCAAACAATTTATCTCTCTATTTCACATTATCTACCATTTTGTACACTAAATTATTTGTACTTCAAGGTTCTCATAAAAGGAAACCATATGATATTTGTGTCTGTCTGATTTATTTCTCTTAACATTATGTCTCAAGGTGCATTTTTTTCTTTATGTATATTAAACCATCCTTGTATCCCTGTAGTAAAGCATACTTTGTCATGATGTAAGATCTTTTTAATGATTTGTCACATTCTGTTTGCCATTATCTTGATGAGAATTTTTTCATCATGTTCATTAAAGAGATTAGCCTGTGGTTTCCTCTTTTTAGCTGACTCTTGGTTTAGATTCAAGGTAAAGCTGGCTTCAGGAATAAGTTGGGCAGTACTCCTTCCCTTTCAATTAAAGAATTTGAGCATTAATAGTATTAGATCGTCTCTGAATTTTTTACAGAATAAAGAGGTGAATCCATGAGTTCCTGGACTTTTCTTGGTGGATAGGTTTTTTTTTTAATTACTGTCTTAATTTCATTGTTTATTATTTGACTGTTTACATATTGTATGCCTTCTTCATTCAGACTTGGTAGTTTATATGTGTCTGGGAATACATTTTCTTCTAGGTTCTCCAACTTGCTGCAATATAATTTTTTGGAAAAGTTACTAATAACATTTTGGATTTTTTCTTTTCATTTTTAATTGCAATGATTTGCACTTTTTCTTTTATTCTTCTGGTTGGTTTGGCTAAGAGTTTTTCTGTTTTATTTATTATTTTGAAGAACCAGCTCTGTGATACACTCATTCTTTTACTTTAAATCCAAACACTTTAATTTCTGTTTTGTTTTTGAGACAAGCTCTTATAGGGAAACTTGTTGGTCTCTTGTACCCCAGAGAGAAACGGCAGTGAGTTGAGAAAAATAAAGACAATAGACAAGAGCTGTATCAGGTGGACTTACCTCTCACCTGATGGGAAGAGGACTAACTTCAATAGTAGGGGCATTTATTTCATACACTTGCAAAGTAGTGTCATGAGGAGAGTCATGCTGCCTCGCAACTAATGACTGTAACTGTCCAGGCAAGATGCTTTTTTCAATACAGAGATAGCTTGACTGCTTGAGGCAATCTGGCTCTGTCCTGCCCTCACACATATAACCAATAATCAGCTCCAGTGGCTCTCTACAGGGTCTAGCTATATAGCCCAGGCTGACCTCAAAATCACAGTGATCCACTTGCCTCACCCTCCTGAGTGCTACGATTATGGGAGTGGGTCACCATGACTGACTCAACTTCTTTAATTTCTGCTCTGTTTCTTTAAGTAGAAGGAGAACATTAAGTTGCTCTGAAAAGTAAGGAATAAACACTAAAGTGATTTGGTTAATGACTGGTACAACTGTAATAATTCTCCACTCTTTACATCACCATTTGTCTGAGTAATTTTTAAAAACTGGACACTTCAGCATTTATAAAACAATTTATACAGTATCTCATTTAACCTGTAAAATAGTCTTAAATCTTGCATACTGCTAGCTATATTTTACAGAAGACAAAATGGAATCAGAATATTCATTAACTAGGTACACAACTGATTGCCTGTAAAATCTGTATTTGAATTTAGTCTTTCACACGTCAGATCCAGTTCCTGTATTTCAGGTATCATGTTGATAACACTTTCTTCACAAAACATACAGTTTCATCTAACCTAATTGAGAAGTGGGAAACTGGACAGAATCAGTGAAGATTCTGTATTCAACAAAGCTTCATAATCTAAACTGTTCAAGTAATAAGGTCTTCTGATTACTGGAATACTTCTCTGTTTAAACATTTTGTGTTGCTCATCATTGAAATTTGTGTTCTTCTGTTTTGTGATATACCAAATAGAGCACATTGAATTACAGTAGCTTTTGTAATATACTAAACATTTATGTGATTGACTGTTTGCAGAGCTTCTAAGCCAGTATCCTGGCTACTAATTGTAATTACTCACAGAGTGTCAGAAAGATACAAGATTTTAAATTAATTTTAACTGACTCTGGACAACCAAGGAAACTGTGAGAATAAATCACTGCATTATAGCTTGCTGAATCATTTGCTTCTTTTTCTTATTTTCAAGATCAAGAAAAATTCTATTAGGGATCTTGAATAATTGAATGATTATTGTAATATATTAATTTTTTCTTTAAGTTGATCTCTCAGCACATCTATACACAAATCCAAGAGTCACTAGACTGAACAAAGTATAAATGAACTGATTATCATGGATCAAAATGAAAATTATTCCTATTTCTTTGTCTCTTCTACATGAGACCTGGGAAACGCAGGTGAAGTTTTATTTCAGAGAAGCAACAGGGGTAGATAAATTTTTGAATCAAATATATGAGTACACAACTTTTTGAACCTGCATTGAGTAGAGAACGAAGATAAAGGAGATATTCTTATGGGGATGATGCTAAAAATCATTCAGATATGCCGAGGCAGAAGTCAAATATCTGCTCTGTAATGTGGAATAGAGATTCTTGGGGAATGTATGATATACCTACATTAAATATATCACACTACATGTACAAAAACAAATTCCATAAGCAATACTGAAACCTAAATGTGAAAGTAAGCAAGTTTGAATGTATTTTTCCTCTAGTGAAAGAAATTTCTTATAGTTCAGCTTAAACAGTTTTGATTAAAATCTTTCTAATATCTTTATTATGCTTTTTTCTCTCAAAGTTTATGAAGAATAAATCTTGAAATCCATCCCTGCTGGGATTTTGTTTAGAACAAGAAACATCCTCAAACAATTATTTTCTCATTATCCCAAGAGAGGAGCAGGACTGCCACCACCTTTTTGTTGCCTGAAGCCCTTAATAAACCTAAATAATATTTCAGGAATAATATTTCTCTATTTATCACTTTCCAGTCAAATATTTTTCTCTAACCGAGCTCACATGTGTCTTGCAATAATTTACATTATACTAAATTCTGACATGCTCTGATCTATGTGTTTCTATATAAGTTATTTTAATACAATATCATAAAGTTTAGATCCTTGTGCAATAAAAACCTTGAAAGATTTTTCCCAATTAATCCATGCATTAACCTTCATTTTTATCTAGTATGTTAAATCAACTGAAGAATAATTACTCTGAAGGCCAAATAATGTCCATTTAGTTTCTTAATTTCTTTACATAATATAAATTGATGAACTTTTGGACATGCCCATTGTACAATTACATTCAATGATTCATCTTAAGTCCTTTCAACTGTCTCTATAAAAAGTCACATTTCAGAAGACTTACTAAACACAAACAATCCACAATGAATGAGAGTTACATTAAAATATTTAAACTTATTTCTTTGAAATTTTCAATCAGCAGATTAAAACAGCAGTTAAAATTCATCCCATTTTATTTTGTTTTATAGTACTCATATATAAGTGGTTTCAATTGAATTATAATAACAGTCATATCCCAAAAACTTCTGTTGTCCCTATAGGTTAGGTACATAACAGCCATCAACAAATCTGGGGTGGCTGAAAAATAGAGCCCTACTATGAACAAATTAATTCAGCATAAAGGTAACACTGGGTGAGCAGGACTCAAAGAAGTCATAATAAAAATTCAAGATATAAAATTACTTAATATGATCCACCTTCTTTAATAACCATTTAATTCGAATCTATGGACCACTAAGCAGAATGAACACATTTGTTGAGCAAAATCAAAGTGATACAGCTTTGGGTCAAGTGTCCAGGACAAGAATGTAAGAATATTTTAATTAAATTTCCGCATGATATTAAAAAAGGCAAAAATAAAACTCAGTCGGTACAGTTGTCCTATAAAGTAGGATGGATGTTTATAAAATAAAATACAAAGTGCAATATGAGGAACTAGCTGAGACTTAAAGAACATAAGACTATCACCATTACAAAATAGTCTTTGTCAAAAATAAGCACATCTTAAGAGATCTGGAGTTCATAATTGAATACAAGTAGGTGTCAAATTGCAAAATTATTGCAAAGATAACCCAGAAAAGTACTGGAAAAAACACTAAGCAATGAACTAACATTTACTGGGATTTTTTCTAAGTGCCAGCAGTGTGCTAAATGTTTTATACACATCTAATTCAATGTTCCCTATATCATATGGCATAGGCAATATATTTAGGACTACATTGCATAGGAGGAGAAAACAGACTTAACTCTTTCTTAGATTGATATCTCCCAGATGTAGGCAAAATGCCTACTATAGCCTGGGAGAGTAAGGTGTTGTAGTACTAGACTCTAAATAGAGTCTTTACATTCTTTCTTGGATAAGCTTTTTATCTCATTCTTAAATGCATGAATGGCTGAATGGATAGGTGACTTTTCCTTGTGATTTACTTTTATTGGTTATATTACAATGATGAATCACCTTTAATTATGAACATCAAGAGAAATAAATCAGAACATGCAATGGCCTGTTCATCACAAAGATCATGAAAATGTGCATCTTAAAATTCTGATAAGGATGAAAATAACCAAATGTTTTCTACCAGATCTTAATCATCTTTCAACACCTACTAAAACTTCAGAGAATGATAAGAATCAGAATTAAATTAATCTTAGAGTTTAATCTGTCAGTCTTCAATCATCTGCATAGGAAATACTACAGTACCAGTTATCAAGTCTCTTGAAATGAATTGGCAAAATATCTCAGTTCTAATAATATCAATATTTCATGTTTTACATTTTGTCCATGTTTAAACAGCACCTACAAAGACCATTGTACTAGGTTATTCGGTGACTTTATCTTGCTTCTATAGCCAGTTTTGAAGCAATTTTTAATCTAGCAAAGTCGCATCAGCAGAGTTTTATTACTCATAGTGGGTTTTCTATACCTTGAAAACCAAAGACTTTTCATCATGTTCAATAGAAATTTCTATTGCTTTTATTTTAAATATTTTCCATTTGTAACTTTCTGAATAATAAAAAACTCTCAAATATTTTCCCATAGGAAACATTGAAGTTGGGATTCCAAATACTTATCTTTAAACCACAACCCCCATCCCAGTAGCTTGTTCTCAAATGTAAAGGAAAACTCTTGTTAATCTTTTTTAACTAATCACTGGACTTTCCAGTTTTTCATCTCTTTAAAATATGGCTAGGGTGCCACAGATTAATTACAAACATATAATACCTATTATTGTTGTTATTATGATACCAGTAAAAATGGAGTTGTGCTAGACCAGTTATCAGAATATGGTGTCAGAACATAATCCAGATCAGAAGTGCAAAATTGCAAATTAGAGAACAATGAAAGAAATGCTAAAAATCAAAGGCAATATAGGAAAACTGATGCCAGCACTACAGTGGCACATTATGGTGGATAGAGGTCATCCATCTACATAATAGGTCATGGTAGAGGAATTCAAGAAAGCAAAATCAGAAAAAGTGATATTTCTTTGGTAAGAACTAAAATGAGGGTGTGTCCTTTGGTAAGACAAAGCTATATTGGGGTTGACACTTCTTATCCTGATTTTTACTGTAAATTGAGCTCTATTTGTAAAGTAATGAAATAAAATAAAAATTAAAATATTATGCTCCATTTACACAATTCCTTTTAAATACAAAAATAATAGAATCCCCAAACCTGATGTATACCTTCATACATTAAAAACTATCATAGTTATACTTTGTAAGGTTGGAATGATAAAAGAATTAAACCACACACACACACATCTATATCTATCTATCTATCTATCTATCTATCTATAATCAACAAGGAAATGTCAAAAATAACTCTTGTTGGCAACATAGAAATCTAATTTAATAGAGAGAAAAATAACTCGTTGGCAACATAGAAATCTAATTCAATAGAGAGTACTCTATGTTTTATACAGCCTCAAGGCTAAAAGGAATCAGTCACCTAAATTCAGGAACAAACTCTAAGACTACTCAGACCTCTACTCATTCAGCATTTGCTTAAAAATTTCCAGACACAAGGAGCCCTTCCAATTTTCAAACAATTTCTACTTTTATATTTGAACCAAAATTTGTTGTTCTGATACTAATTCATTTATCCTTATTTGGTTCTTTGGAGTCATTAAGGGAAAGGTAATCCTTCATATGACTGTATTTGTTAGTAAGGAGCAGTGACATTGTATTGGCAACTGACAAATGCTCCAATTTTCCACAGGTAAAGCTAATGTCAAGAAAGTATTCCATTATATAAAAATGCCAGTTTTTTTTTATCTAGTCCTGTGTAGATGGACATTTGGGTTGCTTCCACAATTTAGCTATTACAAATTGCTCTGCTATAAGCATGGGTGCACATATATTGCAGTGATATGTTTTCAGATTGGACGCTTTTATAGGCAAATGGTCACAATTAGACACCACACTCATAAGTGAAATAAATCAAAGGTACATATGCAAGCAATGTATTGTATCACTAGGGTAAGAACCTGAAAGTGGGAAGATAAATTAGGAGATATGAAGGGAATCTGCTCAAAAGTAAAGAGCAAATGGGATGAGGGGAAGGAGAAAAGGAAGAAAGGGACAAATATATATGTATGTATGAATGTATATGCAGGATGGCTACTATGGTTCCACTATTGTCTTATGTCGCTTTATGGAAGGAATAGTTCATGACTGGTTGCTTGAGCAAGATTGTATGTCTATATGTGTTTTCCTGAGCATACACTTTGAAGTTATCCATATCAATATATCAACCATGGTTAATTCCCTGTCACTTTGTCTATAATTCAATTTTGATTGCACTGTTCTTGGGCTACATTGTGTCTCTTTGTTAATGTTTTCCTTTTTTCTTGTTTTATACTTTTAAAAATAAAAAAAGAAAGTAAAATGCATTGAGAATAGAGAGAGTGAAACACTTACCTTGCCCATCCTTACAGGTTTGGACAACAAAATGTAAACTAAAATAAAGACCTAAAACAAAAGTTGACTTATGCTCTTCAATTTACTTGAAAATCATTTGGGGAAATATTTTAATTATAATAGTATCAGGCTTTCACATAGTCTTAACTTTTCTACATATTAATACATTGCTCCAAAGCCGGTGGACTAAATTGTTTTACTGGATTGTACAGACGCATACATACTGCTTTTAAGCATTTTTGAAGCTAACAGGAAGCAGTATGATTACTTTTTAAAATTTTCTTGTAAAGAGACTAGTAAATGAGAGATAAAAAAGAACAACAGAAGAATACTAACATCACAAACATAATCAAACCAAAACATTTAAAGGGACACAGGTTTTCAAGACAAAATAATACAAATTAACAGTGGTTGTTGCATTACATATTATTATCTTCAACTATGCTGCACAGATTAACAGATGTAAGAATGGAAGACTGTTTAAAGCATTAAAGAGGATAAGAAAATAATTATTAGATAAAATATTAGAGATAATATAGAGTTTCACTGGGCAAGATGGTAGGAATTCACCATTGTAGTCCAGTTGCATATTTTTGCCTTCAAATCAGTTGTTCAGATTACCAGATATAAGCATGAAAAATTGGTCAGAACATAAAAAATTTTAAGCATTAACTGTTCCTATCAATGTACCATCAGGGGCTGGGGATATAGCTCAGTGGAATAAGCGCTTGCCTAGCAAGCGCAGGGTCCTGAGTTCGATCCCCAGTACCACAAAAAAAAAAAAAATCAATGTACCATCAGACATCAGCAGTATAGTTATCACAGCTTTACTATATATATATTTGGCCTTCCTTCTTTTTTTCTTTTAAAAAAACAAAAGATTAAAAGCATATTAACAAATATACATGCATTTACAAAACGGAGCAATACAAGAACAATACAAGCAATACTGAAATTCAGACAAGGTGATAGGAAATTAACAATGGATGTTGTATTACATATTGATCTTTTCAAAATGGGTACTCAGGAAAACAAATATAGGTACTTAAGATTGGTCAAATAATTAATCGTTCATTGTTTCTTTTAATAAAGTGAAAGAAGTCAGTAGTACAACTATGTT